>JAIPRK010000163.1:294532-335566 GCA_025469195.1 Chaitophorus viminalis | reverse complement strand
ATGCATTACATAAATCTTCAAAAAATACATTTCTACTATTCGAGATTTGAGAAGTAATAAAAAGCTGTTTTCTTTCTTTATTCCTTTGTAATGCATTTATGTGTTGGACTAAAATAAATATATATATATATGTATTTTTGAAATAAAATAATATAGAATTACGTGTAATATTGCGTGTAGTATGAGTATAAAATACAAAACTTAATTGTTTTGGAATGATGATCTAATAGATATTTTTTATCTGTAGACACAGACTTTTCACATACGAGACAATATATAATCTTTCCATCTGATGAAAATACTTCTTTATTTTCATTATAAGGAGCAATCCAATTCGAAATTTTACTTTTTAAATTTTATTTTATTTTAGGCATTTTGACGAATACGTTCACGGTTGGTTTGTGCGGTCAAACTGATCAAAGAAATAGCTTAGTATCTATTTAGTACGTATCAACAGGTAAACACACACGAATCGTTGAACTATACAATTACCACCATATATATATATATATATATATGGTATATAGGTATACGCTTATCGCTTTCGTGCAGTAATTTGAGATAGAAAATTCCAGACGAGCGATAAATAACATAGATAATACACCTTTATACTTCTAAAAAATATTGATTTGTACATTTGATTATGTGAAGTATACAAAATTGCCAAAAATTGCAAAAACATTAAATATTGCAATAAAGTGCAACATAAAATTTAACAGAAAGACAGTAATTAATACAAATCGTGTACATATTTGATCAGATTTGATTTATCTTAACTACAAAAAAAGTTGCAATATCAATTAAATCCGGTCTTTAGTAATGACTAATTATATTTTATTCTATTTAATATTTCTTAATCTTAATTAATAATAATTATTATAATTATTTTATTATATATTTTAAATTTAAAATATATGATTACTTAAGTGTTTATCATTACATACTTGAAGTTAAAATATACTTCTGTAAATAGTAAATAGCATATACCAATAAACCACTACTTAGAAAGTGTTTAGTTTTTAGTCAAACTAAATTGGTATAAAAAAAAATTCTTTAAATAAAAAAGGTAATAGTGTATTCCAGAACGATAAAATTACAAGTCAAAATTCATCTACTTTACACTTAAAGTTCTTAATGTTGACTTTAATAGTTCAATGTTAATTTTTTAATAAATCAATATAGAATTATTGATAATATTGGTATTCAATTTTAAAATTTTTAAACATTTTTTTAAAATTAATCTCTAACGGGACTGCCATTGGCGAATCTCCGCCACGTAATAATTTTAACTCTGTTTGATTATTATGGTAATCAAGTGTATTTATTATTATATCTTCTATATGCTATACATTATTTGGGAAAGCGATTCACGTCCCCTATCCCGTGTTGAATGAGCAATGGGGTCGAGATCACTTTGACATTGTGGAGAAATGGTTTCAACAAGTTGGGAAGTCACGTCCGGCCCTCTCAGACAAGTGGCGTTGGCTCGTGGACCCGTACGGGAAAGCGTGGCTTAAGCAGGCGCGCTCCGGGGGACTGATTTATCGTGGTAGTCCTGAAAAGGACTATTTTGGTTCTCTCGCGTCTTCCGTGGAACTTTGTTGGGTTGGCCTATCCAAACGGTTGTCGGATCTCGCAGGTTTCGCCATCTCCTTGACGTTGGTCGTGACCGGCCGTAGGGCTGCGCGCGTCACTCTAAGTCCGTGGTTATTTGTATGTTCCGGCGTTGAAAGTGGTCGTCGACTCAACACCTCTGCACGTCGTTGTACAGTCCAGCGGTCATGACGTACGGGCAGTACCGAAGTCTCCGCCGTTCGTTGCGCCGGGCGGTGATGAATCTATACGTTCACGAGTTCTCAACGACGCCGTAGGTTCGTTCGATGTCGTTGAGCGGTAACTCTTTGATTCCGTCGTTTCGGCAGCTAGGCAGTCTTCGGTAGTTGGCTGGTAATCTCCGTTGTCGGCTAATGCTGTAATGAACCGAATTAGTGCTAATAATCAATATTTACTTTACACTTATTGATGTATTTGTAAGCTCGGTTACATTACTTCATTAGTATATTAAATTATATATTTATTATATATTACCTCTCCAATCCTTGTAACGACTTGTCTGTTGAAATCGTAATCAGCGTCCAATATGCAAGAGGAATAGATTCTTTATCTTAAAATAATGATGTGTAAGTGAAAAGCCTCTTGACTGCAATTATTTTGGAGATGAGGTGTATATTAATGATTGACACGGACACTGATTTAGATGTACGAACATAAAAACGCTACCACACTTGCACAGAAAAAATGCTTGATGTTAAGTGAGTGGACTCTGGGATGGACTTTGAGATACCAGCCGGAGCGCCGCCTACGTGGGTGTCTTATATAGGAAAATGATGTGCGGCGGTATCGTACCGTCGTTATTTTACCCGAGACGGTGTCCTTCAAAGGATGGCCGCTCTGGAAGGGACAACTGTGTGTTGGTACATAAGGTTCTTTTTGTAGGGATCATCTTTTCTGGGCACGTGTCGAAGGAATCGTTGTTTATTACTTTTTCGAAAATGTTACATTGTTGAATGATGCACATCATTACATTATCATTATATTTTATTATATTTAATATTTGTATATTATTCTTAATCTTAATTGATAATAATTATTATAATTATTTTATTCTATATTTTAAATTTAAAAGATATGATTACCTAAGCGCACATCATTACAGTGCTCTTCGTTGGCTGGTCGGCGATCTTCGTAGGCGACTAGTAGTATTCTCCTTTATTTCATTATCGGCAACAATTTATTTGAGTGTAGATATTGACGTAAGGAAGGCTGAAGAAAGAGAAAGTGCTGGTCGGTCAGACGCACCCGTATTTATACGCGTTGACCGACTCAAGCGTACTTTTGATTGGTTGTTGTGTTTCAATTGACCGAGTGAACATGACATCGATTGCTGGATCAGTTGGTATTGACCGTGTCATTTTTTTCGGCAAATTTCCGTAACATCGTAGTGTAAAATGACTGTGAATGTTCTAGATAGGCAAACGAATCGTTCATGCTTGCTTATTGCTATCGACTTGTTGGCCGTGAGAACGGCCTTTTTAGTTGTTCTATAGTACTTGCGCTTTGTGTCGTATCAAATTATTCTGAAATCTAATAACTTTTATACTTTTACCATATATTCAATACCACATATTTTGGTGTTTACTTTCGGCTTCGTTAGTCTTCTTACTGAAACAGTGTACCGGCGTAATTTACTGGAGTCATCTTCCTGTAACAGCATTCTTGCTAATCCCAGACTGGAAGCGTCCGTGTGTAATTCAGTTGGGCGAGTAGCATCAAACAGCGCCAGAATAGGTTCGTTGAGCAAACTTGATTTGATTTATTCAAATGCTTGTTTTTCAATTTCATTAAAATGCTACTCCTTTTTTGGTCAGATTGGTAAGGGCTCTAACTTCCGCAAACTTTGGTAAGAAGCGACAGAAGAAATTCGTAAGTCCCATGAACCGGCGCACATCATACTCATTCTGTGGGACTGGAAATTCTCTTATCCCTCATAGGTTGGTGGGCCCTGGACGGAGGCCATCAGCTGATAATACGTATCCGAGTAATTCAATGCTTTTTGCCACAAACATGCACTTAGTAGGTCGTAATGTTAGTTTCGATTCATTCTCTAAATACCTTTAATACATGTTGTAGTCGTTTTTTCATCTTAGCCAATCCTTGGCGGGTATAAAATAATCATCAAAATAATTTAAAACTACCTTATTCTTTAAAGATACAATAATGCGATCTATCACTTTCGCAAATTTTTAGGTTGTTAATGCATTTTTTAAAAAGGCATTTTTTTGATATATTTAGGGCATTTAAATCCGAGCCCTACTAATAATAATTTTTTTATACAAGGGAAAAATTGGTCTGAATATTCATCAAAAGCAGAAAACTCTTAATTTGGAATATTTAATCCTATACAAACAAAATTGAATAAAATTGTTAATTGCTTAGAAAACACAATATCATTATTTTTAAATTAGGTACCTTCATTCTTTTGTGTGGTTCATTTAGTCTTCCATATTTCTAATTCACCTCTAAACATGAATGTATTAAAATTTAGAAATGCGTCTCTTGTTTTTAAAAACATCTTAATTGTATTAGATGGAATGAGTTGCATAAGTAAAATAATTGTTTTGTTTTTGTCATTCAACAAACGGTATCTAATGTCTTCTAAGACATTGTCAATAATAGGTATGTATAGTATTCTACGATAATATTCTTCAATGGAATGGTTGGTGTATTACATCTTTGATTTTGTTTTTGTACAATTCTCGGTTGTTTTATTTCTACATCCAACTCGACTATTACATTTTTTATTTCTTCAAATTATTTATTAAAATTCACATCACAATTAGTGTGTTTGTCGTTTAGGGTACTTATAATGTCATTTATATAATTAGTAGTAGAAGCAACATCTAGTGAGACACTTTGTAATAGTTTACTATCTGCTGAAGTAATGCTTAATATACTTGAAATAGTAAATAATATCATTATAAACTCACAGTTACATGCAGAAAAAATCTAAGTTTTGGTTTTTTTTGATGAAGGATGGTCGTCCCATTCAAAAATACTTTATCAACTATTTCTTTGAGGTTGGTTTGAAATTCAAATATACTGTCGTGCCGCTCAATTTATCTAGTCTCGCATAAAGAAATAATTGATCGTTTTTGACTTTTGAGATTATTTTTCAAAATAAAATTGCGTTTTGCAGATAAATTAAAAAATGATAATACATATCCAGACACCATTGATAAAAAAAAATTCATGTAATTTAATATAAAATGTTTAAACTGATCAATTACTATGTAAGTCAGTCCACCTCCCGGGGAGGGGGGGGGTGATCGCCCCCATCGCCCCTTCCCCATAAGGACACCCCTGGTTCAGATATCTTGATGAATAGTATACTGGTTTCTTGTTTTGGAAAATACAGCACCTAATTGCTCTCTCAGATGAATCTGTTTGTATTTCAAATGGTTTTGATAAACTAAAATTATTCAAAACTGGGAAACTACAAAGTATGTCTTTTATTTTTTCAAAAACCAATTTATGTTCTATGGTCCCATACCACATTGTGTCTCTCTTTAAATGTAATCTAAAAGGGGTTACTATTTCAGATAAGTTCAGAATAAATTCACGTAGATAGTTAATCATTCCTAAAAAGGAATGTAACTATTTTTAATTACAAGGTTCATTTAGCTCCTTAATTGATTTTCTTCGTTCTTCGTCAGGTTGAGTTCCTTCTCTACTAAACTCAAATCCTAAAAACTTTACCTTAGGTAATTTGTATTGTACTTTATTAGTATTAAATTTAATATTAAATTCTCTTTATTTTAATTACCTCATTCATGCTAAATTATGTTCTTCTATTGTTGACCCTTATTCGAATATTTACATATTAGTAATTATCTAGTACATATAACCTCTGATGTGTTGATAAGATCAGAATTTCTTTTGAATTTTCTTCAACTAATAATTATAATAAATAACTTGATACAACAATAAAATGTATAAAAAAAAGTATAGTATTCTCTCTCCCTAATTTTTATTCTCTCTCCCTACAAATTTAATTTTTTAATTATTTTAGGTAGAGAGGTTTTGACAGTTAGCAATCATTGTTGATAAGATTATGAATTATTTCTAGATAGTCTTTAGGTATATACGTTCTGATCAATAATGTACATAAAATGAAATTATTTATAATCCAAAATACACTTACCATAAGTATTTGATAGGCCTTAGGGAATGAGGTTGAATAAAATTACGCACGGACGAACCGTACTATTTACGAACGCGAACACAACTGATAAGTTTTTCTAATGTAAACAACAAAACATACGTTTTGTTGTCATACTGAAGCAGTATTGCCACATTGTATTTATACAAAATTTCCATTATCCTATTATCTGGCGGCAATTAAAAAAAATGTTTAGGGAGAGAGAAAAAATTATGTAACTGACACAAACTTACGCCAAAAATACTTACTTAGTGACAATTTGATTTATTTAACAAAACACATTTTAGAGGAAATTATTATGATTACAATAATTGATTAATAACTCATTAAATATTGTATGGTATCTGACATATTTAGAAAAAAGCTATAAACCTACTAATTGTGACATGCTTAGGGAGAGAGATTTGGGTTAGTTAAATGTGTTTCATACTTAAAATAATAAATAATTCAACTTAAAAATATTGAGTCCTTGTAAGGATAATGATATTTAAGGTAACATATTTTTTAGAACTTTATTCAGCCCGTAACTGAGAAGACCACAGCTATGTGACATGAAATAACCCATTATTTTGAAATGACCCGTATATGCCTGTGATAAATCAATTTTTGATTATATTACATTACCACTAATGCATGAAAGTGGATACCTATCTTCCTTTAAATAAGGGTTAATTGTAACTTTATTGATAACTAATGTAACTTTATTAAATTCCCAAATGCGAATAGTTCCATTTGCTTTAAGTAGGTACTGGCACGATAGAAGTTCCAAAATCACATGTTTCTACCGGTGTTAGTATACTGTAATATAGGACTACTTTGATAATTTTATTTTCCTATATCTTGGATGATAAAAATCATCAAAATCGTACATTTAAAAATGAAGTTATAAATGAAAAAGTGCGAAATTTTTAATGGAAATTTATAGTATATTCAGAATCACGGTAGCCACCGCCCTGTGGCGTCGTCGTCGTCATCGCATCAACCGGTTTCCCCACTACATTTCTTGTATGCAGCTCGCTCGGCCAAGGGGGGGGGAGAAACTGCCGGATTCAGTGTCTTGACCATTTCGTTATCTGCCGTCGTTTGTAGCGATCATGTATATAATAATAACATTGCTTACGACTGTGACGTTGGTATAATCAACATAGTTGACAATGAGCTATTATAAAAATAGTTATATTTATTATTTTAAAGAAAAGATATTTGCATAATATGCCAACATGGTTGCAAAAAAATGAGCTCGATAAAAACAAATGTACATAAAAAAAAAAAAAACGACATGATGATAAAAAATAGTGATATCACAACAAAAACTCTTCGTAAACTACGTGTAAAAATGGCTAAGAAAAAAAAAATAGATCTTCAAGTTCTATAAAGATGTGATATGAAAAAATGCTAAGTATATTGGATTTGACTAAACTTATTTTTATTTCAATAATTTATTAACTTAGCGGGGAATTATTTCTTAAAAGAAGCAAAGTGTGATGAACAAAATAATTAAATGGCTAAGAACTCTTAAAATATAATTTATTAATATTTATATACTATTCTAAATAATTCCTCGCCAAGTTTATAAATTATCGAAACAAAATAAGCTTAGTTAAATTCAATATACTTAGCATTTTTTCATATCACATCTTTATAGTGCTTGAAGATCTAATTTTTTTTTTCTTAGCCATTTTTACACATAGTTTACGAAGGGTTTTTGTTGTGATAATATAATACAGTGTAATAGCTATTATATTTTAATTAAATTTAATTGGTACCTACCTCATGTCCATCAAGGTTAGAGGAAAACCCCAATCACCACATTTGGTGACAGCAGTGTTACGGACGTACATAAATGTAGGTCCTCAGTGAGGATTCCTCACTGAACATTCACAAGGGGAGATCCATAGTCAAACGTGAGAACTTTAAATATAAAATAGCTTAATGATAAACATATGTGTGGACATAGTCTTACCGCAAACACACGTAATAAATCAATTAATTAATAACAAAGGATTTTTGGAAAAGGAAATCAGTGGTCTTAGACCTCGTAAGACAACAAGAACAAATTATAGGATTAGACTACACCCCATACATAGATGAATATGTATATGTGTAAGGATATATATGTATGTGTATATGTACGATGCGTGACCTAGATTTGCACATGTGTTGTGCATGTATATCAATCGAAGGGACCAACTGCCTTCTCGGGAAATAAAAATATAGTTGTGACAACTTTTAGTAATTAATATAGTTCTCTCTCTTACGAAGAACAGGGGACAGACTGTTTCATCTCACGCTTACTGGATATATAAGGAAATCCAGAACAGACCATATTTAGATGTGTTTTAGTCCGTTCAAGTACCTTGACGCTAGTTAGGTCAATAAATTAATTATTTGGACTTAGAATATTTTTGTGTGTACTTAAAATTAATTATGTGAACTTAGAAAAATGTGTAATAAATTGTAACACGTTCAATTGAGTTTATTATTTTATTTACCTTATTCTAACATGACTACATCCTTGAATTAGTTGCACGCAACAGCAGCCAATAATAATATCTCCTCTGCTTCATTCAGTATTGTTTGGCCTCCTGGTTTATTACCATGTAAATCATAATATCTTTTGTAAAGTGTCCCATGTGGTATATGATATTGCTTACTTGCAGCTAATATTGACATTTCCCCATTCACTATTTTGTTTAGTACTTCTTCAATAACATCATCTGGCTGATTTCTATAGGATCTAATGCCAAAAATTCTTTTATAAACCCCGAGCCACTATAAACAAGTTTTATTAAATTTTAAAACGCATTATATAAATTATCAAACTTGCCCCAACAGGTTATCAATTTCACCCCATCATATAAACCTTTATCATGCATACACAATAATTAATCAAACGTAAAAAAAAACTCAGTGAAAATAACGTAATGACAATGTCTTCAAATTATATAAATGTAGTGCAAATTAATAAAATTTGTGATTACCTACTTACTTTGCGCTTACAATTTGTTTCTGACGTTTTTTTACTGTAGAAAATATGTAATTTTTATTTGAACATAACAAACAGATTGTTTTATCAAACAATTTCTTATCACTGTTAAAATGTTAACTGGTGTTTGGTATTTAATCACAAATTATAAAAACTGATTTATATCATTATAGTGTAGCCACTATTAACAGTTTAATCAAAATAAAATGTGATTATCAAAGTCACATGTCATTGTAAAAGTTGCCCCATTTTACAGTATTGAAATGATAAATAAATGTTAATTATTTTTATGTGTTTGGCTTAAGTATGTATTATTTTTCAATAATAATAATGAAAATATTTTAATACCTACATAAATTTTTGGTATTAAATGTATCTATCAATTTTAGACTAATTGTGGGGTTATTTTGAAATCCCCAATTTTACTATTAATAAAATATTTATAATAAATTGTGACAGTTTATATCGAGTAAATTAATTTTTTTTGTATTTTTGTAGTGAATTTTGTAATAGTTAATTCTTATCTATTTTAGACCAGTGTTTCCTAACCTTTTTACCACCATGGACCACTTCGACAATATTTTATAGGTTGCGGACTACCTCAATTTTACGTAATCTAGGAAGACCTTTTTTTTTTTTTTGCTCATTAACAAGAATATACAAAATTTATCGAAAAAAGTTAATTTTTATTATTTTACTGTACTATTATATATAATTATTAAACTTTACACGATAACAACAATAAGATGACCGTATATTACGGTGAAATAAAATATTTTTCGCTGTTAAAAAAAAAAAATAGTTTTTAATAGAAAACGATATAAATTAATAGGTACCGCGGACGACTTATGACTGGCCTACGGACCACCGGTTGGGAAACATTGTTGTAGACAATAACAAAATTTTGAGCATTCAACAAGAATTGAGACTAGGCTGGTAAGTGATTTTCCATGTTACTTACTAAATCCTCGCTATTCGAACAGACAGACTTTGTCTTTCTCGGAATAGTGACACATAGTAATTTTTAAATGATACAGTCTTCCATACGAAAAACCAAAAACAGACTTATCTCACGGTCACGGGGTATAGGTCCCGAATAGATCCAATTTAGATGTGCTTTAGTCCGTTCAGAAATAAGCACCTTCACGCTAGTCAGACTAATAATAATAAGATTAATAATAGGTAATAATAATAAGTAATTTTCTAACGCATTATAAAATAATATTTTGTACTCTACTTTTTTTTTAGATTTTTATAATAAATTGTGAATACGTTTTACATTGAGTATTTATTTAATCACATTCTTCCAACACCATAATATGACTTTACCCTTGAGTGGCTTAAGTCGGTTGCACACCACACAACACAATTTGGCGCAGTTGGTAGGATATTCTTTCCATAGGCGTGCGCAGCCCTCTTGTTCAGGGTATGCAGAAGCAGTGGCAGATCCAGGAGGCCGCACGACTCGTTGCTTTGGATAGTAAATTTAAAAGTGTAGCAAAAATATAATGGCCTTCAAGTTTTATGAGAATTTTTTATTACTTAATGATTGTTCAAAAATGAAACATTATCTATGATAGCAGCACTCGTGCACGAAACCTTAGCCTGCACATATGTAATTTGTGTATACAATGAACGATAATTTTCAACAGTTTAATTAATTAATTAATTAAACTGTATTACTGTAATAATACAATTAAATTAAATTAAATAAATATTATTTTGACTATAAATTTTGAAATTATTATAAATACACTGATTTAAAAATCAAATAATTTATAATTTATAAAGCATTATAAAAACACGGAAACAAAAAAAACTTTTTTTTTATCATAATAAAGATTTAATCATTTAAATAAATATGCTGTCGGCTATGCTAATGTGTTGTTATTGTTAGCTTATAATTCAAGTCCGAACCAAAAGTATTGGGACTATTAGATATGTCAAATAACTAGCATGATTAAAAGCGCCAAGAGCCATATTTACTGCCTTAGATTTACTAGCTTAGATTTAGTGACAAAACTCCATAAGCCACGTACTGTTTAAGGTGTGAACGTGGTAGGAAAACATAAAACAGCTTGTTTCTCTGTTGGTTGCCGTTTATTTACTCAAAATAACTGATATAGTTGTTAATATATTATACATTTTAGCCCGTGCAAGTGTTCTTTGAGTATAAACATATAATTATTATAAGTAAATACTGATATTTTACAAATGTTATGATTATGGTTTTTAGATCATGCAACTTGTCAATTATTAAAATGTATTTAATGCCACAATAATATTTTACAAAAAATCTTAATATATTAGGCTCAAAATATATATTTTATTCTTATTTTTTATATGTAATTTATTCAAAATGAAACAATTTTTGTCATTTTGCTAATGAAATCAAGTTTTTTTTTGAAAATAAAAACGTCACGTTTGAATTTGTTTTTTTTCTAGCTATACCTAATCGATTTATTGATCATCCATGCACATAAGTAATGTAATTATTACGAAGCCACAAAGGTATGATTTAAAGAGGAAATGGCTTAAAAGGTCTAAATCGACTGAACGTAATAAAATGTAACATCGTTAACTTTTAATGAGGATGGCGCTGATCCAGAAGTACGGCCCGGACTCGACCAAAACTTTTTCATTCATTTAATTTTAAAACATATAAATTAGAATTTTTTGCACCAGTTAACTCGCTCAACCTGTGAAAGTATATAGTTAATACAGATAATGGTAATAGTATAATTTGACTTGGCCCACTCGAAAAAACTAATTCCATATCCGCGTATACCAAGAATATCTATCTATGTCAAATGTTTTACTCGAATTATTTACTTTCAGTCGAATTGGCATGATGGTTAGGTAAATGCGATATAACGTAATATATAAATAAATAATTTAATAAATGCGTGGTTGAAAAAAAAAAATCATCGATTATTTTATCGGAGCCAATTGGATAATTATTTTTATTTTTGTATAAGATAAAGGATAGGGCGGATAGGCTGTACCAAGAAGTTGCGAAAAATAATTGTAATATTAAATGAATGGTGCTACTTTGACATAATAATGTCATGCACACAGTCACGAAAAGGCTGAAAAACGTTGCACCATGAGCATTGTTAAAAATTGAAGTTAATTCATTTATTAAACGTAAGTACCTATATAATAAACGAGTACAAACGTACTCATAATGGTCGGTTAAGATCATATATGAAAATATTTTATTTTATTTAATATTATTGTCGAATTAATTTGTAAAATAAAACTACGAATAATGTGATAATATTATAATTACGAGTGGGTACCAGGTACCTATTGATCATAAATTATAATCTTAAATATTGATGAATGATAATATCTCTATCGATGATTTGATGGCAATTGTTTTTAAACATTTTTTGTTTTTTTTATTTAAGTAACGGATTTTCATTAGGTACCACCTATACGTTTAGTTGATATAGATATTAAATCATTTTGAAGTATTATTTGTAATATTATTTTAAGCTCCAGTAATTAAGATTGAAAATCCAGGTACCTAAGTACTTTATTTATTTAATTACAAAAAAAAATTAAAAAAGTTACAAAGTAAAAACCGATTACTTTATACTACATTACTACTAAATAACGATTATTTCTCTAATACGGGTAATAGGTATACGTCTACCTAGGTATCACTCTAAACAATTTTATAGTAAATTTATAATTTCAGAAATTGACACTTTAACTGTATGTAGTTCAGATAATTTTCGAGATGGAATAAGTGTTTTTATATAAAAGTAGCTTTAAAAAATAGGTGAATCCGAATGTTTAATTAAAAATAGGTGTTTGTATTTAAAAAAATACACGTTGTATTACACAATTAATTATAATTCGCCTGGTTCCGTGAGCTAATTGGACTCTGTAGAAAAATGCCGTAACCTTCTCCCGTCTCCGCCGCAAAACCTATTTATTGCTCCCCTTGAACACTTATCTCAACAACTCGCCACTTCACACAATATGCTTGGTGCAAGAAGATAATGTATTATTTACGGTTTAATAGCTACCCGATTTTGATCATTTTGTTTTAGTCTTGTATATTATTATTATCATCAAAATACCGCACGCCTCCAAGAACCTCATCTCCGTCATTATCTTAATAATTCTAATAATATCAAATTAATATTTGCACACTATAGTATTCGAACTCCAATACCACAATATTATTTTTGTCGACTTATTCAATAATATTTCTTATAATTTATAATAATGTGAACAAACCAATATAGTTCGGTAACACTACGGTATTACAAACGTTCTAATACTTGGTTCGATCAATCAGGTGCGTTATTATAATAGGTATTGGCAATATTCAGAAAACACTATTGATTAATTATCCGTTACGTTTTCTTTCAATAGTTAAAAGACTTGTCTGTTTATTATTTAAAATTCAAAAATGTTACGAAATCGTTACAGTTAATTAAAAAATATACCGAAAATGTGGTGAATTATCTACATATTTTCATCGTTTGATCGATCGTGATACCTATCTAGTATCTAAATATCTAATTAGGTTGTAATGAAAATTGGTTTTCTGTTTCATGGTCTAACAACGCGGGGGCTGCCTTGCCTACATACTTACTAAATCATTTTCTTTGCATACTCATTATTTTGAAGTTCTTAAACGGATCGTTTGAGAATAATAACAAAAGCAACCTCGCTTTTAGGTAATAATTATTCAGAGTTCACCTACTGGGGATATTAATTCCCAGCCAGGTCTCCAAATATTTTGTGATAAATAATTATATCACATGTACATAGGCCTAGTTCGAAACATTTTCTAGGGGAGCTATATATGCCCCAGGATATTTATTTTTTTTAAGTTACTAATTAATTGGTAACGTCTTTTTATTTTAGAGAAATAAATAATAACAAATATAAAGATAATAATTTATAAATTATTTTATATTTTATTATAATAATTTATAATACTTAAATTAAACGTCGTATATATATATACTACGTTGTTATCAGTGTTGTGCATTATCTAGATAATTTTATCAAGATAGAAACCTTTATCTGTTTATCTTATCTAGATAATAATAATTTAAAGTATCTTTTTATCCATATTTTTAAATAAAATGGTCATCTAAGATAAATTATCTAGATAAATTTGAAAAAGATTTAATATTTATATTTATATTAATTTTATCAGTCAACTGATTAATAACATAAAATAAAAAAAATGAAAATAAGTTTATGTACGGTTTTTTGTCTAAATTAGCAAAATTAATTATGATTATCCTAAACTAATTACAACATAATTATTAATTAATTTTTTTATTCATAGAAAAAAAAAACCATTTTACCAATGTAAGTTCTGAATGATGAAACTGTTTAAAACTATATTTTTATCTAGTTTTATCTGTTTTTTATTTAAATAAATTTAGTTATATTTTATCTATTATCCAGATAATTTTTTAAATAATTATCTTTTATCTTATCTAGATGAAATTTTAATGTATTATGCGTTATCTTACCTAGATAATATTTTGGTTATCTATGCACAACACTGGTTGTTATACATAACATTGTAAATATATACGTTACATACATTATCTTGATTTAATACCTTTATACACCAATTAATCTTAATATATTAAATGCAATCATACAAAATCATATACATTTTATAATTTTATGTTATTTATTATTCAGTTAAATCTAATTATGTTTGTATTTTATTTTACTATAATTAATATTTTTATTTTTTTCTGTATCTAAGATTCCAGATTACTTACTCCTGTATCACAATTAGAGATTTCCTCAGTGGTGAATAAGGCCAAAATTATTGTATAAAAGAAAAAAAGAAAAAATTTAATATTTATTCGTATATCTTGGCCAAATTAAACTATTAATATTATTAAATCTATGTCAGCGTCGTGCCGTGAATAATAGTAGGTCGCTTTATGTGTAATTATATTTTATTTTTGTTTAGGTGTGTTCTAATTATTATATACGTAATAATTATATTGAAAAAATAAAGGCAAACGTATAATAATAATTTATCAAAAAAAAAAAAAATAAAAATTAATTTAGTATAATCGGGATACGAAACGTAGATCAACAGTTTACAATTTTAGGGGGCTATGAGAGGTTCCGATCCCACTTTGCCCCCTAGTGAACTACGCATATGCTACCTTCATATGCCACTTCTAAGAAGGAATTACTTGCCTGTGTCTGCTCTTCTTGTATGTTAACTACTATTATTATATAAACATACATATAACAATCTTCTGACAAAACGAAATATATAATTTTACTCTGAAAAATATGTCTTCGTGTCATGCCGTACACTTGTCGTAATACTTATCTTTATTTTTTTCACTGTTATTTTTATACAGTCACAAGTTCCCGCATGTACACATATTGAAGTATAACTGAATAAGTATCCGTATATAATATGTCCATCCAATCTTAATCAGAAACACATAAACGTAGCAACGTAAAAGAAAAGATGTCATGGAAAAATGAATATATATATATATATATATATATGTACTAGTGGAGCTTTTTAAATTACTTTTTATACACCTACTTCTGAAAAAAAATAATAATCACGTGAAATGGTAAAGCTATGGAAAAAAATCGAGTTATCTTTTACATAGGTTCCACGAAAAAAAAAAATTAAAACTGTGTCACTAGTCATTACTTATTTTGATTATAAGTACGTTATGTAAGTATTAATATTTTATTTATAATTGAATACAAGTAGGTATATATGCATAATAATAAAAACAGCAACAGTATTTTTATTGAATTTATAGTAATGCTTTATTACTAAAGTACTGATAAAATGTTAAATAAGAAACATTTAATAAACTAATTTGTTTGAACATTTCGTTAGATAATAAAAAAGATAGTTTTGCATTGAATTTGTTTTAAAACGAAAAATTCAAAAAATATTCACCGAAAATAAATTGTAAATTAATGCTTTTGTATCATGTGTTAAGAATTTCTTCAACTATAAATAATATTAAGGACTATCAAAATTTTGGTATATGAAAATGATTAACAATTTAAAAATACACAATATAATATAACTAAAAATGAAAATTTGTATAAAACTTACAATGTGTTTTTACATGACTAGTTTAGTATTAATACATTGGTAGCATTCCAAGACTAGAAACAGTAGAAACTGACTTTCTCTCAAAAATAATATACAATATTTTTTTATACGCTGTTAACAAACTAAAAAAAACGAAAAAAAAAATGACTAGCTTTATAAATCAAAATAGGTAACACATAAGTACATAATAGTAATAATAATAATAATAATAATAGTAATAATATTAATAATAATAATGATAATAATAATAAAATATACTAATCAACTAAAAATACATTGAAAGTAACAGTTAATTAAATTGCCAAGTATTTTTTTTTTAAAAAAAAGACGTGTTTGAATCTAAATAGATATTTAAGTATATATTCGCACAGAAAATTGCCCAATAATATGCTCATAAATAATATTGTAACCTTATGACTAGAAAATATAAATATATACAATATTTTACAACTAATCACATTTGATTGTTATGATTTATTTATCGTGTTAATGTGCAAGTAAACGTAATAATACATAAGTATATTTATTTATTTATATGTCAAATAAATCAGATGCATATACGAGAATAATCTATATGATAAAAAATTATAAGATATAATATTTTCTCTGCTTTATTCAAAAATAATTTACAGGCTAGGCAACCAGACATACGCTCTAAACTAATCATAAAGTGCCTATAGGGATACTTATTTACATGTGAAAAATAAAATAAAATATACAAACGACGAATCTGTACACATGGCCTGGGTTGTTGGTTCCTATTTTGTTAAAATTAATCAGCAACTTTTTATATATTTGGTATAAGTATATTGTACAAAAAAATGTCGGTTAAAATAATTTATTTTAAATAATCGATGGGAAATATTATCGACGGAGAGCCGAGGGGGGTAAATGATATTTCCATGCCATTTTAAAATGTACAATTCAAATGTTAGTACAATTGGAAAATCACGAAATGATGTACATTTTTTCATAAGTAATATTTTAAATAAAACTAATAAGTTTACAGTTTCTGGGCAACCATCAAGTTACCCAAAATTTTATCATTTTTATTTAAATCATATTTTATTTTGTATATTTTGATGTTTATTTTAATTTCTAAAATCATAAAAACAAATGGAAATTCTGCTCTAATAATTTTATTCTGATAAACCAGACACATACGACATTTGCCGAACATATTAAATAATAACTTATACCTATATAATATAATATATCTATAAAGTAAGAAAAATCACAATTTTATCCAATTTTGACGTTTAGTCGATTGCACTAGATTTTGACTAGATAAATATGGACTGTAGATCATAGGTATTACTATCACTAAAAATATAATATATTATCCATTAAAAATCTGGAAGCGAACACAGTGGTTCCTTTAGCTAATATTTTACTTTTATGGTAATAAGTTTCATGAAAAAATATTATAATTATACTCAGTTAAAAATATTTAAGCTCGTTATAAATTATTTCAATCTAATGATCCATTAAGTCTATGTTATTCTAATAATACGTAAGTACTAACTATAACTATTGATTTTAAATTTTTTGTTGGGTGTTACAAAATGTTGTGACGGAATACAGTAGGTGGGTAAATTTTGTGAAAACACCGAGTCACGATAAAAATATACATTTCAAAAGAATCACTTATATAGTTATAATTTATAATACAATACATTATGTTGGTGTATCATATATATATATGTAGGTATTTTCAATTTTCGGTAAATTGAGCGGTTTTTGACTATATAATTGATTAGATTGGACAATTAATGTAGGTATAATGGTTGGCCTTAAGTTTACGGTTAAAATATGACTACAAATCATGTGAAGAGATCATAGGTAAATTGTAAGTAAATCGATAATGTTGATTTCAACCAAATAAAAATAAAAAAGGTAGGTACAATGTAAAGATATATCAATGTTCCAAGCATATAGATATAGGTACTTTATTTATGTATTGTTTAAAACGAATGTAAAATCGATATGAAAGATTTTTTTAAAATGGTAAATTTTATATAAAATATATCCATGAAAAAATAAAAAAAACGATTTGGTCTTGAACGTTTTGGTAATCAAACAACGAATGTGTCGACCGATTTTTATTTTTTTTTTGTTCTTTCATAAATTTCCGTTTGTTTTCAATTAATATTGTTTTAAGACGGGACATGGTGTTGACCTTTGCCAAACAGGTAGGTATATAATATACTCGTCAAGTAAAAATGGGTGGTCACAGTTAAGTATCTCGATGAAAAATCAATAGGGTCAAGTTGAGAAATAACATGTTACCACAACAAGAGAATACATTTTGTAAGTGAAAAACAACTTAGCATATTTATCTTTATAGTTAAATGACCATATAACAAATCAAATTTTTCAATATTGTACTCTAATATGTTGGAATAAATATGTTTATATATTTATCCCTAATTAATTATTGGTCACAAAACTTCAGACTGGTGGTTACCCATATGTGTCCCTGTTTGCATGCTGACAACCATGTCGTCTTGGTGATGATTCGATGACGCTATTGCTTTTGGATCTTCGTCCTTCCACTTGTCCATCGATCGTCTCCTGGCGTTCATGAAGAAGTTTCCGACCGTAGTCGGCTCAAGCCCCAATTGCCTAGCTATAGTTACTTGCATTTCTTTTGACGGCCTTTTAGTTTCCTGATAAATAAAATGTAAAAAAAAAATCGGTTTTATACTGTGCGATCAAAACGAGCACAACTACCTACTTGTCTTTGTATATAATAATAAACAATGTTTTAAAAATAATTTATACTGTTTTTAAAGTGTTTACCTTGAAAATAGCTTGTAACGTTCGGCGTTGAAGATCGGTAAAGACTAAACGTGGTTTTTTAGGTGCAGACGAATGTTCTGTAACAATCGGTTGACTTTCTTCTTTCCGCTTACATGGAGCTAAAAAAAATTAAAATCATTATACTAATAATATATTTCTACGGATCGAATTTATAAGTATTAAACATTTATTAAAATAATATACACTCAATGTTATCGTGATTCGTTTCACAATTATTTTAAGTTTTCATTTTAATATGTATAAAAATGGAAATCAATTATTATAGGTATTGGAAATTGGAAATAAACTAAACACTTTTTATTATTTTCATTTTATTTAGAGTTAAGAGAATTCAACAAAGTGAAACGATATTTAATTTAATTTAAAGTTTCTATACTTCACATTGGTCTTTGAATAAGTCTGTAAATAGTTTTAAATAGTAGGTGATATATTTGGAAATATTCAATAAGCAATTATATGTCTTTGAATTTTTTATTTAATCGGAAAGAAAGTAACTACCTCTACATTAAAAAGTAAACTTGTTCGCAGTACAGAGCTATACTAGCAAGTAAAAATAAATTATAAATATTTTTTTTTCGTTTCATTTAAATAGATAGGTAAAATATTAATGTATAGACTTTATAATTATTATTATTAATGTTGAAAACAATTATAAATGAACATAAAATCTAATGAACAGTTAAAATTATTTTTATTTTTGAGCTCGCAAAAATTTTCAGTACATATGTATATAGGTTACATTTATAGTTATATGGCAATCACCATGATGGTAATAGATACGATTAAAGTATTGAATGTTTTAATATACTAAATTGTGATAGCTAATAATAATTTAAAAAAATAACATATTAGGTACTACTGAATAACGCTATCATTATTTTTAAAACTTTTTTTTTAAAATGTCCTTTTCGACTCTACTATAGAAATTAATATTTTTGACCCATAGAGTAGTACACATTATGTAAGTGTTAGTATGTTACCTCCTATAACATTTAGTATTTTATTTATATAATTTGAAGGGTTTTTTTATCTAGAGTAAAAATAATTATTTTTTTTTACCATTAAATTGTTGTGAAAAATGAATACAGTTTTTAAAGAGTATAAAAATACTGTTATAAAATACATAATGTATAAATAGAAATTAGATAATTTGAAATTATAAAAAAATACTTTTATATATCGAACAGAAAAATTAACATTGAAACATTTAATTAACATTATTGAAAGAAAAATAAAAATAAAAATAAAATTATATGTATGCCCAGATAGTATTAGAAATTATGTAAAATGACAAGTTTCAACCGTTGGTCATCATCAGGTTATATAATATATACCGTTTACCTACAAATATCCTGCGTATAAATATGACACATAAAATTATTTGGATTTAAATACAATAACTCTGTTCTGGATTCTGGATAATATAGTTGTTGAATGATTTATATATTATTGTGTAGGTACGTCTTATGT
This sequence comes from Chaitophorus viminalis, assembly GCA_025469195.1. Lineage (NCBI taxonomy): Eukaryota > Metazoa > Arthropoda > Insecta > Hemiptera > Aphididae > Chaitophorus > Chaitophorus viminalis. The sequence goes on along the minus strand of JAIPRK010000163.1, from coordinate 315,403 downwards.
TATGATTAAGCTTAAAAGAACAATTGTTATTGATCGGCCCTGAATGTTATTAAAACACAAATTATGAAACGGTGATAATTTTTGCGTGTTGCATGTAAGTTTATTTTTTAGAGTTAAATATTATTATTATTATTAAGTTAAGTCAGACATATTTTTTGTTGTATATTTGTGTCGCTGTTACATAATTGTCGTTGTTTATTGCGTAATCGCGTTTTGTTTTCCGCAATATATTATATTAGGTAGGCACTACAGGTTTCTATGTGTGTTATGTGAATGCAATCATTTTAATTTAGCTGTTATGGTAAAAATATAAAATGTTTTCTCGAATGAATCAATCACATTAAAATGTTTAGTGTAAATAGCAAACTTTTGGGGCCCAAGTACTAGGAGTATTTTAACCAAACTACGTCGAGATGTAAACAGCCAGTAGGTATTAGTGTTATATAGTTATCTATTGAGTAAATATTTAAATTATATACGGCATGTCTAGTATCAAAAAACACATGGAATTGTATTATATGCCACAAGAGAATAATATTGAATACATTATTGTTTTGTTGTACGTATGTATTATGATATTGAAAAAGTTTTGAATTTTTTATGTACATTCACATTTAATATAACGGCTTATTGGATTTTTCTTGAATAAAAGATGACTAAACAATTTTTTATTGACTTCCAATGTTTGTTATTCGACATATTTGTCAAAATGTTCTACAAATTAAAAGCAAACGGTTTTGTACCACAAGATCATATGCTTGCCATTGGTTTTTAGCATCGTTATTCCATTGTTAGTAATTTAAATGTTTTATTGTTTTTAGAAACAATTGTATGATATAATTCTACCACCCTCGTGCAAGCACGTGTTTCTTTATGTTGAAACGAACGGGTATAGTGATGCGCACGGCAAAACATACGTATCCGGGATTAATCATATTTATCGTCTAAATGGCTGGTTTAAATGTTATCGGCCGAAATCCTCAGATTGGCCGGGTGAATAAAAGAAAAATTAATCCAAAAGTAAATACACCCGGCTGTATCATTATAACGAAAACTATTGAGTGTATAACATTGATAGCGGATTGTACTGTATCGAATGATAATATTATTTTACTAACCCATGTTGTTAATGTAATTTCCGACGTTTGGTATAGGACCACTCTGTAGTCCATTTTCTGCCATTAACATGCCTGGAAAATAAATAAAACTTCATCAAGCTTATTAAATTGACAACGTGTATCGTTTATTGCAAGTTTAACGATGTCCTGTAAGTGTCATCGTTACGCCATAAAAATACAAAACAAAAATCAATGACTAAAGTTACTAGTTTAATCTCGGTAAAAGGAAACCCAATATAGAGTTTTATTATTACACTGGTGTCGCAGATAATCTGAGTCAATCACTGTCAGTGTGGCAATTACTTTTTAATTATAAATAACGTCAGTCGAGATGGAACGTACGTGGCCGCGTAGTCTGTACGATACAGTATTATATTATTATTATAGTATACGCTCAAAACGTTAAGGTGAAATTATATTGATCGAAAAGTAGAGTATAGTCACCTATTTTCAATTCTCACTCAGTTCAGTGCGGCTAGAGGAACGGAAAAACTTGTTTTTCGTAACTGAAGTAACGCCTGAGCATTACAGTGACATGGTTTATTGAAAGAGAGACGTAGGTACCTTAGAATAATGATTATTGGCATGATATCAATAATGTAATGTTGTGCTTTCGTCCTGCCCCGGTGGCCGGCGTAAATTACGAACTGCTTTCATCGCACTTCAGAAGAGTACTTTTGTAGAAACGGTCGTGTTTAAAATATTACATCAGCGATATTAATATTAATACCGTACGATTTGGGTCCTCAAATCGTGCCAAACGCGTATGAATAATCAACACCTTTATATCACTTGAGTGGGTTATTTTCAAACGTTTCAGTTTAGCTATAATATTATGATATGATGGTCCCGAGCGTATTGTCAATTGAAGAAAAGAACTGTTCGTCAATACATTTATTCAGGAAGGTATACGTTTTAATATCAAAAAGTAAACAGTGAACACTTGTATTTTAGGAATCAGTTTTTGGTCGTAATTTTGATGCAATGCAGTGTACAGAGTTACAATACCGGAGGGCAAAAATGAGGCCGTTATGTGCACAAACTCATTATTTTTTATTAGATACTTCATTACTTTTGGTAATTTTATTGACTATGATATTTTGAAAATTGCAAAATGAATGACTTTCTGATAAGTTGGTTTATTAATTAAAATAAAAACCATTATCGAATTCCAATTATTCACTTGGACACGTGCGTACTGCAGTGTAGAAAATATTTTAACGTTACTGATTAATATTGTTGATCGGAGGGACCGAGAAGCACAAGGTTTAAGTTATATGTTATTCCTGTTTGTTGAATTTTATGTACTTATGTTCATCTAAGATTTGGCACTTCAAGTTTGTGAAACCGGAATATTTTGTTGATAAATCATAATAATGAATGACATACAAAATAAATGTATCTCACAGGAACATATTATACAAACTACAAGGTATTCAAATAAAATCACGCAAAGTGACACGCGAACCACTTACAAAAACGTTTTGTTATTTATAATTAATCTTAACGTTCACTGTTACAAAGAATATACTAAGAAAGTAACAATAAATACACAATTTTGACTTTCCGCTGCCATTTATTTCCACTTGTCTACAGTATACTCTACGACAGTTGAACCAACCCATATTAATATCTATTGTCTTTCTTCAAATTTGAAGCGAATTGTGTCTTAAACTCAGGCAAATTGATTGAATTGGTTGATTGTTTATCAATATTTCGATCGAATAGTCGAGAGCGTTTAAGTTATCACCCACGCTACTCGATACCCGGATTCGGGTATGATTCCGAGAAAATGAAATGAACGTTTACCAACGATGTGTGTGATTCGGCTATAGGCATTGAAACGGCGCCGTTTGTTCGTTCGCATTCGTATACCTAGTATACGTACCAACTCCTTGGGGACATACATGGCTGGACGATAAAAGTATCGATATGGAAGGTTAATATTTATGAAATGTATCTCTAAATTGAAAAACAAAAGGTTGAAATGGAAAAAGGTTCGAAAATGTGTTTTTCCGCAACATTGGGGACAAACAACAGTATGTAGATGAAAACTCAATTTTATATAACGGTGTCTATTTTCACGATGAAATGCAACGATGATCAATTATTTAATTATTTTCTGTGGTACGTGCATTTCGATCTGGTATAGATTGTCGGAAAAACAATATTACAAAGTTCTTGTGTATTGACTTTATACTAACCCAAGTCTACACAGCGTTATTTTAATATCATCAATGTTACGTTTGTATCGTTGTTTGAAAACAAGTGGTATTTTAGTAATAAATACATTTTGACGACACTATAAGGTATCTGCACTACGTGTTTGATCAAACGGACTCGATTGTTAAAAATTTTTCATTATTCCCGTCTAGAGAATATCAATATTATGATCGTAAAACGGTAAGTGATGACCGAAAAGTGGGCGAAATAATGTATGATGTCTACACTGCGACTGTACTGCCGTGTTCGAACGCGTTTGTTTTTACTTTCGTAACTGTGTTGCACTTGGGGAAAAAAAATTACGTTCAGTCGGATGGCCAAAGAATGAACACAGTATAGTATATAATATAGTGTATGTGTAAGTACGCAAAGTTATAAATAATAAACGATTGAACATTTTCAACGGGGTGTGGCAGACAATGTATACGCTGGACACTTCACGGATTCACCCCGTGGGCGGTGGATTACTGCAGGGTATATACTGCATTGGAAACGATATGCGGATTCTAAATACTATGCAGCAGTGGTTCTTGACCTTTTTTGAACTACGGACCCCTTTAAGATCTTTAGTGTAGCCACGGGGCATTTTAAAAGAAAAGAAAACCTTCTGTTTTGGTTGTTATTTAATATTATTTCAGCAATGTTAATTTGGAATAGTACTCCTACATCATTATTTTTCAAGTATAGATTACAGCGTGTTTGTGGTCAAATCTATTATTTAAAAAATATTACTATTCTAACAATCAAAAAAAAAAAGGATCAATCATTTCTGACAAGAAGCCCCACTATATAGCCATCATTTCGCAGTTCGCAGCTGTTCGGCCAACAACGTTCAGAGATATAAAAGTTGCAATATTGTAATATTAATTATTGATCGAAACTTCGATTTATTACGTATTAAATATAAATTAAATATAATCGCTACATTATCGATATTGGTCATCGTGTTTTGTAGTTGTATACTAACAGGTTAAAATACCACGCTTTGTATTGTTTACAAATGACCGCGAGATTCGATAATGTATAGTTGGTATTTTTATCTGAACATGTAATAATAGCAATAGGTTAATTGGGATGTATAATATATTAAACCGGTCGGCTAATACTGTATAAACGTTACCAGAAATATTTTTTTTCTCCCCCATCATAGAGTGTCTGCGTATTATTCTGTAGTAATCACACTCTTTAAAATAGTTTTTAATCAGACACAATTAGATCACAGCAGTGATTTTGCGTATAATATAATATAACCTTATTAACCTTTTTTAGAAAATGTAAAACGACGATAGAATCTTTTTAAATTATTTGGTAGTAGGTACTCATTCACTAACACATTTCTAATAACCGTAGTACCCACTTTCTTAAGTGCAATGAAATATACGAAAACATTAATGTATTTTGTGTAAGAAAATCAGGTATTTTAAGGAGCAATTTTGCGGTATGGACGACGTAGGTATAAAATCGACGCTGTGATGAAAATATTTATAATGTTAAAATGTTTCTTAATCCTCTGAGAAATGATTTTTTTTTAACAAACATCTATAAAATATATAAGAAGCTATATGTGTACTGTAGTAATTTTCCAAAGTCTATTATATAAATTTTTAAAAAACTGTTTTTTTCATAATATAATTTGAGTTTTTGTAGATCTTGTAAGGACATAGATCTAAAAATATCTAGTTCATTAATAATCTATTAACACAAAACTAAAAAGCCTAATGTTATTATAAAAATCTTAATCACTTAATTAGATTAATTAGTACGTTCATCATAATGTTATGTATTTTCAATTGATAAAACCGAATATTTTCATGAGTTTATACGTAAAAGTTAATATTTTAAGCCACTTAACTAGATTTCCCATGATTAGTCGAAGGAAAAAAAGAAAAACACTTAAAGTAATAAAGTCGCATCAACATGTCGATCACCGCATGGACCATCGTGATTTTAGAATAATCTCAGATGATATTGTTTAATAGTAATACAATAATAGTATAAAGTAATCTAAAATAATTCTCAGTCAGACATTGCATAGTCACAACGGCAGGATATAATATAAATCAAGTCTGACAGCATTATGCAGCTGTTATAGGTTGAAATCGGGTTTGATTAACTTAAGGGAGAGGTTTGCAATTTATTGATTATGTTAAAAAAGTATATATAATACCTAATGTATTACTTTATATAAGTTTAGTTTTGAAAGAACGGAAAAAATAATAACCATACGCCAACACACCTATTTTATTATTCATAATGCGCTTAGTTTCCCAACAAAGTCTGTTCCTCCAGTGGTGGATGTCTACGTTTTTAATTTATTAACTCATCTTTAATGTTTGAAAAAGTTTCCAGTCCGATTATTTTCCTGTCTGATAAAATGGTTATTTTTTGTGTCTATGGATAATTTCAAAGCATTTTATATAATATGTATTATATCAAAGTGTGTATAGGCTATTGTGTTTATTAAAATATATAAAATTTTAATTTTAAATATATAATAATTTAATAATATGTTGCTTGATTATAAGTCAAATCCGTCTAGTTTGGTATCGATTCCCAATTAGGTTTTCGCCAATATTCATATCATATTATTTAACTGTTAATCAAAATTAGTTTATTAATTCGTCATGTTTTCAGTTAAAATAGCTTAATAATTATGAAAAATATTTATTGGTGGATTAAAAGTGAATAATAACAATATAAATTAAATTAATTATTTAAAGTAATTAATACATTTTATCGTTTTTTTTCGTAGTTTTTTTGTAATTATGTCGTAAGTTGTTGAAAATTACTACTGTTTACCCTGGAGTATATTTCCAACGTTGCTTGAATACGTCATAATATATTTATAATTTTAAAAAGTAATTTTAAGAAATAAAAAGTTACCTAACTAATAAGTTTCATTTTATTGGCATTTTATTGAAATTTAAAATTTTCTGGACGTATAAAAAATGTTTTCAAAAAAATACACATTATCTATATATTGTTAAATCAATACTCAAACATAATAAAAACACGACGTGTTTGTTCTGGTCGATACCGTTGCAACGTGTCGTAACTACTACCCAAGTACGATTTGTTTTTTCAAATAATTACTGTATTTTTATTCGATATTTTTCATTAAAGTTTTAAATAATTAATAATTAATCTATTTCTTTATTCGTTCCACGAATGTCTTAATTCAACAACAATAAGAATATTATATTTTCATTTTAAAATTATAAAGCTGATTTATTTTAGAATGATATTAGGTATTTTATCTAGTAGAATAATATGTGAAAAAAAGGCTTGAACAAAAGAGTTATTAAATTCGTGTAACAAACACCTATTGAGACCTATTGAACTGAGCGTTGCAATGCAAAGATAACGAAACGATTGATTGACGATTACACTCAAAAGTATAATACGCTTTGAAATAGTTCTCAATCGATGTTCGATTTCATAACGAATTCTTTTCCCATTCGCCAAACTTTCTGCACATGCCGTGTATAATGTACTCCTCGGATTTCTTCGAAAGTGCAGCGTACACATTCACTTTCGAAACATATCAAAACCTTTGAAACATCACCGTCTGTCAGTGCGGAACGAACAACGCGAACACTGTGGTTAAATAGCAATTGATTATAACTCGATCGGTTTCAAATGCACGTGCCTATACCGGAATCAGTATTCGTCGTGTTCAGCCGCAATAAAAGTGCGGCGACTGTGTACGTATGCACAAGAAGCCTTAACGATGCGCGAGTGCGAATAGCGTGGTAGTACCGAGCGCGTGTGCGCTTTTAATATTCTATCTCTCTCTTTCTCTGGAATAAACCATAAATGTGTCGAGAGTAAATCGTGTAGTATATTATTATGGACTTGTTTTCATCATTTTAAATTTCGTCGACGCGGCACCGACCCGTGTGGTGTGCACGACGTGCAGTTCTCTGCGAAATTAATAGAGAAAAGTTCTGTAGGTACTCGCGGTTTAATGGCGATTCACGGAAAATAATAACAAACACTTAAATTTAGTAACAGCGTTTCAAAACGTGAAAGTTATGTAACCAGCCGCGATTGGCGGTTATTACAGAAACTCTTATTTTACTGCTGTACGCACCGATGTCGTACCTATATATGACATTATTATAGGTAACGTTTTATGATTTTCTTATATTACCTAGTACAGGGGATGGCAAACCTTTTTCGGATCAAGTGCCAAAAAATTTTTTTTGAAATATGTTTGGCGTGCCAAAAAAAAAAAAATTCCTTTTTACTATGTAAGATTAAGAAAAAATTATGCAATAATTATACACATTTTATTAGGTACACGTTATTATTCGTGAACTTTTATTTTATAAAATAGATTTTTAAATAATCATGAGGTATTAAATATCAGTTATTATATTTAGCTACAATACTACATTTTGAATGCGGTCATTTTCTTTTTAAGATTTTATTAAATTTTAATACTTGGTGCGCCATTGAAATTTGGACAATGTACCACTTTTGTCATGTGTACCATAGATTTGCCACCCCTGACCTAGTACATATAGGTATCTGCAAAAACATTTAAGGATTTTACTGTGATCCATGTACGTACTAATAAACCGAGCGTTCGCATCATACCTACTTCGGGATAGTATTTATGATGACACTATGATGTATATAATATAGAGTCTACCTCTATGGAGCAAAACACACATCGTACTGCAGCATACTATAATGCACTACAATAATGAATAACTAAAAAGATGTGCAATTGAACTATCCCACTCTCTTGCAACGTAAGTATATCACTTACGTCACAAGAAAAATGATTTTATATTTTTATAAGTCATGAAATGTTAATGTATTTGATTTGTTCACTAGGTCACGTTTACCATAAATTATGTTGTAATTTTTAAAAGTTTCTAGGCATACATTTTCAAGAAAATAAGAACTATTGCCAGTATTTATACTGATTAATATATAGTATTATGAACGTTAAAATTATATTTATCGGGTTGCATCCAAAAACTGCACACTTTTTATGGGTTAAAACCGTTTTAGAGCTGACAACTGTACACTTTTTTTCATTATAAAAACTATTGTATTAATCGCCTAAAAATCAAACCTACATGCAACATGCATGCTTTAATATTTATTTCATTAAATTCATTTATTGCAGCATAATACGCATACGTGGCCATTTTAAAACCGAGGTGAATGATGTTATTATTAAATATTTTTCCACACAATTTCAAACATAAATGTATTATAATCTCCCACATTTTCATATAACAATCTTCAACAATAGACGGTCGATAACAATATATTAAAGGAAAAAATAATTTCTATTCCATCCAAGTATACTGTTTACTGTTGCTAAAAATATTTTGGTTTGTATGTCATAGTAATTGTTCAAGTACTCGTCACAAATTCACCATAATTGCATAAACATTTATTCAATATTTCTTTTACGTATTATAACAATAATTTCTTCTTCTTTATACACATAAATAGATTTTTCATTTTAAATGGTAAAAATATCACAATTAGAAACAAAATTTAGTGACAAAATTTATTCAAATTTGGTAAAAGTTTTCGACGTTCACGGTACAATAATATTAAGCTCACGTCATTACTTGCTAAAATATATTTTTCTATAGAAAATACTTCATTACGAATTATTTTCGTGCTATGTCATGAACATCATCACACGCTTTACGTTTACATTAATTTCGTGCTTCTTTAATTTGTATTTTTATTACCAAACCACAAAAAATTACTAATTAAATTAGAAAAAAATGTTTGGTTTTTCCCCATCATATTTTTTAAGTAAAAATCAAACGTGTGCTTTTTTTTATTACGAAATTTTTAAGGTCAAAATAAAAAAAACTGTTTAAGGATACAACAATATTTAACTTATAAAATGTATTTGATCGACTAAGTTTTTATGATTTAATGTAAACAAGCCAAAGGTGCTGATCTCGATAATATGTGGGTGGCTTTGTATGTGAATATCTAAACGGAAATAAAGTCAAAAGACCTTATGTGAGACTATATTATGTATGTGAACAATTAAAATTAATAGTTTGACTAATAAGTTGTTCTTCATTTTTTCTCTACGGCAAGTAAATAAATTATATGTGACATTTTTAAATTCATCGGATGGTTTTGATACGTAGCTGACACTCTATAATTCGAGGAAATATATATATTTGATTTTGCATTTTAAGAAATTTCGAAGTTATAAATGCAATTTCTTGTTTTACAACGTTATTATTTTATATTTTTACTTCATATTTTTATATTATATGTAGTTTTTGTAAGTTTTTGGTCATTTATTCCAAGTACGTTTTAGATTTTTTGCTGTACAACAATTTATTGATTGACCAACGTCATCTTTTTTTTGCAAACATCAGACATATTTTTATTATGCAGTGCAACAGAAGAGAGGGGTTCAAAATGAATGAAAAAGCAATTCAATTTTTTTTAAATTTTTTATCTAAATATATTTGTACACTTACAATATTTTTTTTAAATGTATTTTAAGTTACTTTAATAGCTATAACATTATATATATGTTATTTTTTTTTGTCTCTTTCAAAGCTTTTAGCATTAATATTTGGTAATTGTTAGTACATTTTTAGTTCATACACATCCTATTTCTACTTATAACTTTATAACTCATTGTTTTTAAAGACTTAGTATTAATATTAGTGAAAGAAATTTAGAACTTAATATAAAGTTCAATAAAATTTGATTAAGAAAAAACAATGAGGAATAATTTTATTTTGACAGAATTCTAAGAATATATCAAATAAACCATTTTGAGTAAGCATCCTGTTAGATGTGATGATGTGCGTTATGTAATTTAATTGAAAAGGGTAAAGTAATCCACTGTTTTTCAAAAACAAATATAAAACCATAAGCTGATTTTTTTAAGAAGTTACAAAAATTTAAATAATTTTACGACTTTGTATAATAGACGGAGTAAGGTTTTTGTTGAAATCGATGTATTACTTGTTGAAGACTTTGACGTTTTCAATCTTCTCCAATGGTTAATTTTACTCTGCAATATTGCGAGGATTTTGATGGTATTTTGCAAACAAAACCCTTAATATAAAAAATGACTAAACAATTATTATTTCATGTGATAAAAATTAATTTGCTATGAACTGATGTTGAAAACGTCATTCCATTCAAATGAATAATTATTACAGAATGAGAGGTTTCCTTAATTTTAAATTTGAATAGTTATGATTAGTTGAAAACAAATTTAAACTTTTGACAGTCAACAATTTGATATTTGTTAAAGTTAAAATACTAAATACTACCGCAGGGAAAATTAATTTAGAAATTAATATTTATAAGTAAGTGATGATAATTATTAAACTTATTTAATTTTAAACAATAATATAACAAGTTTATGTGAAATATATAAGATTATTTTACTATTTCCATAATAGTATTATCAAGTCCGCAATACGTGACGTTCAACCAACTGATACATAAGTACGCATAGTACATTAATTGAAAATTAATACAATGATTAAATTAATGAATCTATTAATATTTTAGTCAAAAACTAGTGTACTGGATACTGCTTAAAAGTTTTCAACGGCTGTAATATATTAAAATAAAATACCTACTGTGTAATATATTATCTCATATTGTATCAATTATAAGCTAAAAATAATGTTTATGGTTTACGGTGAGATATGTTGTTTTAAGCTTCAAGTTAATTTTGTAATATAAATTTTTATTAATTATTTAAGTACATAAAGATATATTAACTGTAATATGATGGCATCTGTTATTAGTAATTATTTTCTGATGGTATATAACATTTTACATTTATAACTTATTATTTTAAACTTATATGAGAAACAATGAACTGTAAAATAAATTTAACCTAGGTACATCTGATCGGTATTATCTACCATTAAAATGAAGATATTAGTCTTTTCTGAGAAACGTATGATATTAAAGATGTACTGTTCGTAATAACAATTTTTCAAAACTTTCAAAACAATTGGTTTTGAATCTATAGTTACTATTTTGTGTTCCAAAAAACTATGGAACTGTATACAAGTACCGTCTGAGTACCTATGTGTTACTAAATCATTAAACATTTTATTAGATTTAACATAGAATAAAATAGAGCTTTGTTGCATATTAATTATATATCCAAACAATTTTAGTATTAACTATTTTGTTGTATGGACACCTGTAATATTATATTTTTATCCATATTTCTTATTAAAATATTTTAAATCAAATGTTGTGCTATTTACAACTACCACATAAAACATATTCGATTAGGTTTTCAAAAATTTACATAAATCATAAAACTAAATCTTATCGAAATAAATTCAAGTAAAAAACCTTGATCAATATGATATACACTGCTAGAAATCTCAGACTTATCTAGATTTATATGGATTTATAAAGTCTATAATATAATTGATACTCAAAACCATCGTGATGCTTTATTCGTTTATATAACCAATAAACTGCAATTTTGGCTCACTGGAATTGGACTTTTTGGTTCAAAGTTGTGACTTCGAAATTTCAAATACATACAAAAAGCACAAATATTAAAGTTATTCGAATTTAAAAAAGGATAATAGAAAAAAAAACTTTTCAGTAGGTAGGTTTACGTTCCTCCCCCTATGTATTTTGTCGTTGGGTGTCATCATTCACCTCGCTCCCTTCTAAAAAGCGATGACGTCATTTTTTTACAGTCCCTTTTCATAACTGAGGGGGTGATGCTCTTGATGCTCGAGCGTTTGTGGTGTTGCCAACGGCGACTTTGATAATATAGACGCAGGTCACTGTCCTCGTACGCTTTACTCCTATCCATATATTGCGTACATCATACTATATGCGTATATTTTACTCCTAATGTGTAAATATTTTATGATCAGTATCGTCAAAAATAACCGGTACATTTACTTCCGAGTGATAAAGATATATGTAAACGAAATTTACCGTGCACATTATCCTTGGATAGGTAAACACGGTTGTTAGTACATAAAGAGTATAAACTTACTCGATGTTAAACCGACGTACTGGGTTTCGGCGTTTTAAGCCGGTATTAAAATGTTAAATATGGGAAATTTATGGATTCGGAGAAACGGATGAATAAATAATCAGTTTCCTGAGAAAGGCTTATTGAAATTCACTTTGAAAATGTATAATATAAACATTTATAATAGTAGTAAAATAACCGAACGTAAATGTAAGCGTATGCGAGTGCATAAAAAAGAAACTTTTATGGTTATAAATTTATCAAAACATAAATAATTGAAAAGCATCCTATTAACTAAGCTGTTTAACAAAGATAATCAAATTGTTGAAACTGCTTGAGAGTAAATTATGAGTGGGTGAAACGCGTACCTAAACGTTGAAAGTACCTATACCTACACTTAAAACGCCGTTTACGTATTATAATCTAATTATGAGCTCAATGTCTGTTCTCTTAAACTGTTATGGAAGCTATTTAAATCGTGGCAGTGAACATTGTAAAACAACGTGAACCAAGCAGAATTACAAGAAAATCAGAATGTTTAATGGTCCTAAATAATTGAATTATCTACCTACCACACAAAATGTTTAAAGCTACTGCCCACTAATTTCAGTACGGAGTAAAATTATTATTGTTGCTCAAACATAATTTGAAACGATTAACTGTTTAATGTTTATAAAACCGTATTTTTTAATAACTTAATTAAGTATAATTATTTTTACGTCTCATCATATAGAACACTGATCAATGCTAAGTTTCAAATAATGCGTTATACCACATTACCATAAAGTAAGGTTACTTGGAAAAATATTTATATATCATTTTGGCTGTTATACCATAAATATTATAAATTTATAATATACTTAAAATTGAAAACTCTTATAAATCAACGTTAATTGTAAAACCAATAAATTATTTCACACTTCAAACTTTTAAGTCATTTGAGACTTTTGTACAATTACAATTGCCCATTCATAGTTTTGCATTTATTTTTCAATAAATAAAACAAGAAAGAAAAAATAATAAAAAGTAAAGATTACTTGTTTTATTAAAGTACATATTTCATATTTGATTGCATTATACATTATCATTGAGTTTTATTTTTTCAGTGTATCGTTAATAATGTTAATATAGGGAAAATAACTGAGCAAATCCAAAAATAATCCGTTTATAATATGCTCCGGACATAATGTCATATTTTATGAGACACTAAATCAACATATTGTTAGTAGTCTTACAACCTTAGAAACTATTCAGTAAGAAAAAGCATCATTGTAAAATCAGTACCTTTTTCGATTGAATCAAAATGTCTAAAAAAAAAAAAAATAATAATAATAATATGATTTTAGCGTACTTCTACTAAAAGTCATGAGGGAATTCTTTCATATTTTTTGTTTTGAAAGGATTAGAGACATTGGTTAAAGGGTTGGAAAGGTAATTATCGTGCTATGAATGAACATTAAGTGCCAGAGATACGCATGATGTGGCAGCTACCTACTGTTACACGTCTTTGTACAGTAAATACTGTCATTATCATTCCAACGTACCGAGTGTACAATTGTGCAATAAATGGCGTGGTATGCTTATTCTGTTAACATATTCAAATGGTTCCTGAAGTTTGGTGAGAATGAACATTTCATATTTTCATGTTTTTTCCTTACATATTATTATAAAATGTTTTTGAAGTGAAGTTTCATGTCATACTGTGGTTTAAATGGTAAACATTTAAAAAAAGAAAAATAATCGACCCCGCATCAGTTTTATATCTAATTTAAATATATGTTTTAATATGTAGTTCTTATCGTTCTGTTATACAATACATAAGAATGAAATTAGGCCATTTTTATGAACAATAAATACTTTGTCTGATCTTTTTAAGGGATGTTTAGATTTATTTTGCTCCTAAGCCCTGGACTTAAACGGCTCTAAGATTTAAGATCCAGCACTAATTTATTATTTCTATCTAACAATTATTATTAGTAGGTGTATAGCATACATGATTTTACTATTTAACTATTTTGTACTTATTTTTTATTCAGTTCATTGATTTTCATAGAATATTGTTATAGCTAATAATAAACTACATAATATACATATGAATACTAGTATGTGTAGTATTAAATACTATGTCTACAAATAACTATTTATAAAAATAAATGTAGCTTACCTTCTAAATCTTGACCAAGGTTAGCAGAAGAATCATCTGAAATTTTAAAACTATAAGCTATTTTCTTTTCATTTAAACAAATCATATAAATAATTATATTATTGAAATTATATAAGCGATAGTGCGAGTAAGATTTATAATAATTGAATGACAGCTAAGCATAACAGTGGACACAGTTGTACAATCCAAGAACAATGAAGTAAATCAGACACTATTATAAATGATTAACAATGTACATTTATAATACATATGATAGTTAAAGAGAATATTTAATTTCAAATATATAAAATTAAATATTCATTCTTAATAAACATTTGAATAAAATATTTAAAAAAAATTTATGTCGTCAATTCTTTGTTAGCTTTTCGATTAAAAACAAAAAAATATAAATTGTATACACTTGTTTTTTGTTTGCATCTTGATATTAAAATAAACGTATACAAAAAAAAAAAAAGATTGTTTGATCAGAATTAAATTTTGTGAATGTTTTTTTTTTTCTAAAAATTCTTCGCTAGTGAATGAGCAATATTTTATGTATATATTTTATAATGATTTAAGTTAAAGGAATGTGAATTAAGTATGGACGCTTTTCATCAATGCGAAAAACATTTTAAAACATTATAAAAACGTGTAGGTAGTTTTTTATTGCGTAGAACTTCGAATTAAAATTAAAATTTATATTTACGTGCTTCTTATGATTAGGTTACTTTATTGATTTTAATCGAAAAAACATGTTATATAAAAATATATATAAATTAATATACAATGTTGATGCGGCTAAAATGGTTTCAGATATTTCCACAACATAACATAATATAATATAATATGACTGCCTTTGTTTTGTTTTGCAGCTTGTTTTTTGAGAATGAAATTATGAAACTGTCAATTAAAATACCGTATTCTATGAGTGAATTATATAGTATGCTAATAGAATATTACACATGTACTTATCATCTACAATAAAAAGTGTTGCGTTAATTAAAAACATCATATAGTTATGAAAATCAGAAGGTAAAATTAATTTCTAATTATGAAATCACTACGGTAATAAATTGCCTATTAACTATGATAGGTATAGTGTTGGCGAATAATTATTATGAAAGTACACATCAACCAATCGGATCGGACTATGTTTAAATTTCCATGATCCGAAAAAGTTTTATAAGTATTAAATACAGCATAAAAAATGTACGTTGATAAAACAAGCGTATTAATATATTTTGTTACAGTTAAATAAATAAACATAATTTCAGGCATGCGATCGAATTCCTGCGGACAAAACTATTATACGAGTCGTAAAATCTATTTCTAAGGATAAAACGAGGTAGTACAAAATATTGTAGACAATTTGAATTATATTGATCGAATTTTATGGTTAGGTTTTGAACTATTTTAATTTTTTAAAGTATAACTAAATTCAGAAATATAAAACACGCTGTACAATGGTTCATTTTTTTCCTAAACGAGTACCTATATAAAACATTTGAGTTGTATATGTTATTAATTTTTTTTTTTTTAACAATGGTTTAATGAATTATTTTTGAGAGTCATTTATCCACACTGTAGCTCATTAATTATGCAAATGTACCAGAACATTTAATAAAATTACATTTCAAGTGTGAATATATGAAAAATAAAGTAGGAACATTTGCGTTTCGTGTGCAGTAACCGATGGTTATCATAAAATTAATTTTGTGTGCAGCGGCGTATAGGCCACAATAAGTGGTCAAACCGATTCACCGAGGTGGTTTACGTAAAACAAGTAGGTAGGTAAACATATTACAATACGAATTTGACTGAAAACAATGTCGTACATTGTAACATTCTATAAACATAACGTAGTGTATGCCTGTACATTATTATAATAATGCGATAGCATATTAAGACGATTCCGAAACGCTCATTATTTACGAGTCGGAATAAATGGGAATTTATTGGTCTATCGACCTCGGTCTTGGCTGCAATGCGATGCTGCAGTAGCGGCGAGAAAAGCGGTTGATAAAAATGTACCGATGGTGTTCGGGGAAAAAATGTATAATATAAATCACACTAATAGTAGTTATTATGGTGAAACAATATATAATAATATGCCCTTTAACGCCGCCGCGATACGCATAATACAATATACGTGTGTTTAATGTACCTGCTATACGTATTGGAGAGAGCAATGACGTGATGCGTACGCGGAAACAGGTTGAAGAATAACATTGTACAATAATAATAATATAATGATCGTTTTTGTCGCCGTATACAAACTACAATCATACGATATTTCCATACAGTGGTAGGTAGGTGGGTAGGTGTACGCGATATCGGATACGCGCGGTTGTCGTACGGTGAATTTCGTTACCAACCCTCGCTTTGTGTACAGCCAAGGCCAGAATTATTATGTACAAAACAGGGGACATGATATTATTACTATTATTATGTGTATAGTTTCGCCCGTGATGTGCAACATTGCGTTTCTCTAAACGTTATTATTCGCAGTGTATCGACACCCCCGTGTCCCCTTTTTCGTCGCTCCAGTTCACTCCTCGTCCTGCAGGATGTGATCGGTATATCTTTTCCGTGCACCGCACCTGCAGTTCTCGCGAACCATGCGACGCGGCAAAAACAGAAAGAAAAAAAAAACACGATCGCGTAACGGATATACGGGAGGAAGCGCGTTCGAATCTTCTGCGGCACGTGCACAAACGACGGGCATAGGTGTACATGTCGCGTGAGAGTTCCGGCGCATTTAATGCACATATACCTATACGTGTTATAGTAGCACAACAACCGTATAATGTACGCACTATGATGTTTTATCTCTTTAGACACCCACCCCACCCAACCCCACCACCAATCACCGCGTGTGCACAGAAAACCAACCCCTACGTTCCCCGGTGTTCCTACATATCCTATGTGCATATTATATTATATACACGTATATTACATTATGTGTGTAGTGTATAATATTATATAATACACCTCTAATACTACGGTTTAATCAATATTATACACGCACCGGGTGTTACGCGTATGCCGAGGTAAAACATTTGAATTAAAAACAAAAACAAAAACGAAAAAAAAACATCCTCGAAAAAAAAAATAAAACGTTATTATTCCGTATAGTTTATTATATTCTTTATCGTGTATATAAATACATAAACACATAAATATTCATTTTTTTCCGTAATTTAAATACAAGAACAATTATTTAAATTAATTTAAACTCAAATGAGAACTCCGAGTGCGTTCTCGTGATCGATGCGTACAGAGTCTGGTACATTGTATAAGCCACACGTCAAATTTCAAAAAAAAAAACTCTGCGTATAGAAAACGTCATATAACGTGTATAACTTGTTCCAAACAAGTTTATATTATCGTGTTCACGACGTCAACGTATCAAAATGTAAATCATTGATGTCGGATATTGAAAAAAAAGTTCCGTGTACTAGTCACCGGCATGCATGCATGGTGCAGCTGAATAACGGTGTATAACACGCCAGGCGGTTTTTTTTCCGCTGAACGACTGCGGTTCGAAATTTGTAACGTTGTGCGTAGGCTAAAGAGTCTAAAACGTTTTCGCAAAAAAAGAAATGCGGGTAATCTCATTCGGCATACAACAACCGGCCGACAAAGTATAAAGTATTGTCTAGGACGTGAATGAACTATAAATGTTATGTGGTGTATGCGATGTTTTTCTTTTTTTCCCAAATCAAACGAAATCGTAGGTGTATCGAATCGAACGTTTGACAGCACGGAATGAAATCGTAAAAGACCACCTCGGTGTGTCGGTTACGGTTGGAGGAGCTTCTGAGGGCTGTCGCGAAAGGCGATCGAAATTCTTAGCGGTTCTAACTGTGAAATCTATAAGAAAACCATCCGGTTCCGTCCCTGAACCTTTCAAGCAGTTCTCCTCTGGAACATCCGAGCGTCGAGCAATGTATGAACAACGACGATAAGTTCGGGCGGAAAAACGGTTGTACAAGTACGTACACACACGGATGCACTTGACCGCATTCTGGCCGATCCACACTCAGCAAGGGTGAACGAAGTAGAAAAGGTCAAAAAGTTGGTTCGATCGTGAACGTTAGGAGGGGGGGGGGTCCCAGGGCTACCCTACGCCAGCGTGAATCTAGATGGCTGTACTATTGGTTCACATGGAACGTGCAAAACGAGTGTAAAATATTATTCCACAACAATATTGTCGATATAATAATAGTAGCGTTGTGTATACCCAAGCGATAGGCGTGAGAAAAAGCGAATTAGATGGATTAGAATTAGATGGCGAAAGCTGAAGAAAAATATATACACACACACACATACATCGTTTAGGGATTCAAGGCTGCCGAAGGCGGCAAGGAGAGAGTACGCTCGGTACATACAAACATACACACACACACGCACACAGAGACACGCGGCGTTACAAGAATAATAATAAATCGATAACCACGTGTTGTGTGCGTGTGGTGCACGGCGGTCGAGCGGCGGTGACGACGGCTGCAGCGTTTGCTCTTAAAAGTTACCATTTATCCGATATAGGTACGCATGTACCATAATATACTCATAAAATATACAAGCACACAATACATATTATGATAATAATACATATTATATAAAACCAGCGGTGGATCCAGGGTAGGGGTCATCGGGTCCAAACATACCTTCCCACACATGGGAATATTGAAAACTTTGCCTTTTTTTCAAAAAAAAAAAGGTGAATTAGTGATTCCTCGTGCATAATATAATTAATATATTAATAATTATTTAATCCAATTCTATTCAACATATATCAGAAGTAAGGAAAAAAATAGAGAAAATCCTGTTCGTATGCAAACTGTATCAAGGTATAATTATGACAGCAGACATTTTTTGGACCCCAACCCCTTATCAAGATTCTAGATCCGCCACTGCATCATATATTATATATTATATATTATTTACGTAGATTCTCTACGAACGGATTCACGTGAAAACGCAGTGACGAAACGCGCGTAAAAAGAAAATCGCTGCCCGAGAGCACGACGACGCAGGTAACAACAACAATAATAGTAACAATAATAGTAATAACAACAACAACAACATGGTAGGTATACCTGCCAAACGAAGGGCCGACATCCTCTGGAACTCGGGCTCCTGAAGCCACTTCCACATCCTGCGGAACGTCTCCCGGCCGGACTTGAGCTTGGACCACGGTTTGGGGTTGCGCAGCAGATCGGACAGCGTGCCCTGCGACCGGCACAGTACGCGCTGCGCGAATATCGCCTGCGGGATGCTGTACCGCTTCAGCTCCGCGCTGATCCTCTGCGCCAGCTCCTTGGTGTTGATTTCCTCCATGTCGGAGCTGCTGCCGTTGGAGCCGGCCGTCGTCGTGTTGTGGTGCACCACCACCGTGGTGACGGTGGACTTGATGAGCGTGGACTGTTGGTGCTGCTGGTGCATCATGTGTATCCTCTGCGAGTGGTCGGGCGGTGAGGGCGAAGACGTGGTGATCACCACCTCCTGGGGCTGGATGACGGGGTGTATGACCAGCGACGGCGAGTGCCGAGGCGAGACCACGACACCACCGCTGACACGACCTCCTCCCGGATGCGGCGTGATCGTGGTCAGCCCGTTGACGTTGGACAGCGTGGTGGTGCCGCCAAAGTTGGACATGGGCGGCGAGTGCAGCGAACCCGAGTTTTGGCTGAGATCGGGGCTGCGGACCGCGACCACGGCCCCGGAACCGGTGCGGCCACCCGTGGTACTGCCGATCTGCGTGTACGGCGTATCGTAGCAGCTGTTCGGCGACGACATGCTCTTCTGCGGTGAGTTGAGTCCTCCACCGCCGCCGCCACCACCGCCACCGGCACCACCACCACCACCGGCACCACCGCCACCGTTTTGGTTGTACGACGCGCTCTGCGGCGATATCGGCGAGCCCTGCTGTGGCGGCATGTGGTGCATGTGCGTGGGCGAATAGTGACTGGGCGAATGCATGCCCATTTTGTCGTAAGTGTACGGGCTGTTTACCACCATGCCCATGCCGCCGATGTTGTTTTGCATGACCGTGAACGAGCCGGATACGTTGTTCGAGTGACCGTATACGAACTTGTCGGACATGGTGGATATCGGTGGCAGGGGTTGCAGCGGCGTGAGCGTGGCGTACGACGAGTTCGGGCTGTAGCCGGGTGGTGACATCCGGCCGTTGACCGAGGTGAGCGTCTGGTAAGTGGGCTCGGGTTGCTGCTGTTGCTGTTGCTGTTGCTGTTGCTGTTGCTGCTGCTGTTGCTGCTGCTGTTGGTGATGGTGCAACTGGAGCACGCTGTTGTTGTTGTGGTTGTTGCTATTGTTGTTGTTGTTGTTATTGCCACTCCCGCGGTGATAGTCTTGCGACTCGATCATTCCGG
>JAIPRK010000163.1:179170-294432 GCA_025469195.1 Chaitophorus viminalis | reverse complement strand
TGCTGTTGCTGCTGCTGTTGGTGATGGTGCAACTGGAGCACGCTGTTGTTGTTGTGGTTGTTGCTATTGTTGTTGTTGTTGTTATTGCCACTCCCGCGGTGATAGTCTTGCGACTCGATCATTCCGGCCACGCTGACGGAGTGCCTGGCGTTCAGCCTGGACGACCGGTTGGCCCGTTCGTCGTCCGGGTGGTGCACGATCACCGTGATGGTGCTCTCGGGTGGTTTAACGTCTTCGACAATGACGCTACCACCACCACTTGCACCACTTGCACCACCACCACCACCACCACCACCTCTGACCACAACGGTGCCACCTACACCACGACGGCTACCACCACCGTTGCTCTCGATCGGCGAGCGGTCCGTGTTCTGGTTGTGTTGGTGTTGGTGCTGCTGCTGTTGCTGCTGCTGGTGCGGATGGTGTTGTTGTTGTTGTTGTTGTTGTTGTTGTTGTTGCTGTTGTTGGTGATTGTGTAGGTGATGGTGGCTAGTCTGGTGGTGTTGGTTGTGCTGTGCGTGATGGTGGTTACCGTCGTCCAACTCGTCGTCCAGATCGTCGTCCAACAACTCGTCGTCCAGCTCGTCGTCTTCCGACTCGTCGTGGTTGGTGTGGACGGGCCGCGAGCAACGTGCATGGCAGACAATCCTGCTGGCCGGCTGTGAACGCGGCACTCGCGTGATGCACAGCTCGCGTGTCGGTGGCGGCTCGGCGACGGGGCACGCGGACGGCCGACCGGCGTCGACGTGCGCCCGCACGTCTTGCGGCGAATCGATTGTCTCGACCACCACTTCGTTGAGCGGCGACTCTGGCGCCATGTTGTGAACGTTTTCCATTCGGCGGAGAACCTTGGTCGCCGTGGTCGCGGTCCTCGTCACTCTAATCGGCTGCGCGGCGGTGACGGAACAACAACACCATCAGCGGCGGCGGTGACGGCGGCGACGGCGACACTGGTGCGGTGGTGGCGGCGGCGGCGTCGTCGGCGGCGTGGTCGGATAGCATTTCGCGCGCGCTGTTGTGCCCCGTACGGGGGCGGTCGTCGTGTTGGTTGCGCGCGAAATCGGCGAAGCTCTACGGTACCGGTACTGCTGCTGCTACCGTGGTCGTCGGTACAGTATCAATGCCGGTTGCTCTAATGCCGTTACTGCAAATCCAATCAGTCGGCGTGGTTCGTCATCGCGGGTATCGTTTTGAAAAACCGCACGTCGTTGTCGGATCCGATAACACGAGTTGTATTAACGGTTCCGCCGCGGTATTGTCGGTACGGGTTGAGCGCCACGACTGGCCGACGGTGGTGTTAGCGGCAGCGGTGGTGGTGGTGGCGTTGTTGTTGTCCGCGGAGGCGGGTGCATGCGTCTCGATCCTCCACCCACCTCTTCGTCGACCGTCGGCGTCCTCGTGGTTTTTGTCGTCCCCGTATACGCGTTGTAAGTTTCGTCGTTGTCGTCAAGTTGTACGACAGTAACAGGAAAAGAGTGAGAGAGAGAGAGAGAGAGAGAGATTGATAGAGATAGAGAGACAATGAGAGAAAGCGGAACGATAATAATAATATTTGGTACTGTAAAAGGGATGAAAACGAAAAAATAATATGGAAACCCCTAAAAACGTATAGGTGGTACTACACGTGCGGAGTTATCGAGCGCGGTTCGACCGTGACACTGACGCGCGCGCCGCTGCTTCGACACCGTTCGGACCGATTCGATCGAGCGATGGATTATTATATTATGTATACATACACACACACGTACCGAAATATTATATAACGATAGCGATTGCCGCACTGATTATACCATGTACTACGCGAGGAGCACCGCACGCGATCCTACTCTGTACTCGGCGTGCCGTTTTACCATTACTATCTGTACTGCTGCTCTTGGCTTTTTATTTTTTTCTATGTTTTTTTTTCTCCTTCTTTTTCCGGGGGCTTTTTCGTACGGTTTTTTTCCTTCTATTCACTCCTACCCCTTCACGTGTTCTTTCCGTCGACCGGTGAGAGCGCGCCGTGCGGCTTGGGCCGAAGTTAGCACAACACTGAACAATATTGATCCGTTTCGGTGGGTAATTGAGCCGACGAAAAACCGAGTCGGTGGCGACGGGGTGACACACCTCCCCTCGACACCGGTGACGCCAACAATGGCGCACCGCTCGTTCGGCAGCGCACGCGTATGTGTGCGTGTGCGTTTGTGTATGTGTGTGTGTGTTTGTGTATGTGTGTGTGTGTTTGTGTATGTGGGTGTGTGTGCGTGTGTGTGCGATCGCGCGCGAATACACGCGATCGGTCGGTGGCAGTGTGTATATACCATAGAGTAATGGTGTATTATAGGGGAACACGCACCCTCGTACTTGTGCAGCTGGACACGGGGCGATCGCCGCTTCGGAGGGTTATACACAATACACGCGTACCATATTATAATCGCGCGCGCGCACTCGTGTGTGTGTGTGTGTGTGTGTGTGTAAGTGTACAAGTGTGCAAGTGTGCGAGCATAATCGTGCGTTTGTGTACGTGCGTGTGTACAACGTGTGGGCAAGTCTAGCCGTCACCCTTGCGTGGTGTGCGACGCGCACGCTCAGCTATCGTGCCCGCGCTAATATATATACGGTGCAAAAAGTGCCGTGCGGCCGCCATGATAAAACGTTGTACAAAATCGAAGTTCGCCAGCCGATATTACATAAAGCGCCTTGAGGGCACTTGACGGTGCGTGCGTGCGTGCGTCCGCGAAACGGTGCGCGCGCGCGCTCGTGCAGGGGTGGTATAATATAGGGCCCGATCGATTTTTCGATTTTACGAAACGCGTGCTTGGCCCGCCGTAACGACCGTCGCTCGTACGTTATAAATTATCGGAGAAGGCGGATGTATTATTATTATTATTATTATTATTATTATTATTATTTTTATTATCATTAGGTACTATACTCTGTTACTGCACACTGTTATGTTACAGTGTACGCCGCGCGCCGTTCGGTGCGCTTACCAATAATACATATATACGTATATGTATATTACACCTGATAAATGTAGTATTATACGTTTCCTAGAAAATGTCCACATCTGACCGTTATCTGATGTATAAATGTCAACAATTGTAAACCTATATTGTACCCGACTTTGAATGATAATATTATAATATCGGGAAAATTTTAAATAAAAAAAAAAAAAAAAATGTATATAATATATATAATATTGTGCGTATCGATGCGTATTGTTTTAGATTATTTATGTTACGTATACACCGAAATAATAATAATAATATAACATGGTATTACGTTTCTATAATGTTTGTTTAATATTTTGATATCGTTGTGCGTGTGTCCGACGATTTTCGTGTGTGTGGCTGGAAAGGAGATGAACACACCTGTGCAGAAATAATAATTATGATACAAGGGGGAGAGCGATCAATTTAATCGATTGGTGATCGACCTTACAAATTTTCGCAAAATTTATAAAATGTGCAGTATGTACACACAAAGTATTATTATTTCCGGGTAGACACAAAGTTGCCGCGAAACGGGAAAATCGGATTATCAGTCGACAATGCGTACACTTGATCCGGTCTGTTTTATTACAGTTTATTCTTTCTCGATGTATTATTATTATTATTATTATTTTTTTTACTATCATTATTATGATTATTATTATGACATTCCTGCGGACTGTGGCTCTACACGTTGACGCACGTGACTCCGTGAAGTTATTGATCGTTGCAGCAGTTTATCGAGAGGATTTATCTATACAAATATAATAAATATATCGCTTAACAAAAATAAAATACCATATTCATACATCAAATATAACGATTATTGCACAAAGTTCATTGCCGTTACAACGCATTACATTCGTATATTCGTTTCTACTTATTTTGGCCTGCTTTTTTAGCGGTTATTATTTACAGTTTATTTTTAAATATTATAATGGTCGGTTCGAACGATTATTCGGGTCCGTTTTATTTTTTGATGAATGTCTTTTTTTTTTTGTATTTTTTTTTTTTTAGTCGCCACACGTCAAAATGGGTTCCCCTTTGGTAAACACTACTACAACATAATGCAGAACACGACTGGTACACACACACACGCACACATGTATACTAAGTAACGACATTATTTATACGATTTGTGAACACTCAAATAAAATATTGTTGTGCTATGTAATTGTACAAATAATCTCAATATCTGTCTATGTAAAATAGTGGATCTTATAATATGGTAATATAACCAACTGCATACAATAAATATTTATAATAACAATATATATATATATATAATATGGGTTGGCATTATTTAGATATAAAAGCCTAAAAAAAAAATAAAACATTACTCATGTACGTAGATATATAGATCGTGAATCGTGATTGTAGTTTTTCGAAGACGTGCATTGATATGGTAATATTAACCGAGTATAATAGACTTTTGAAGCTGCATCATTTTAAAACATATTTGTAATATTATGTTGATAATTTTTTTTAAACCGTCATTTTATCAGATGCATAAAATTAAGTTCACAACAGGCAACAGCTATATACTTTATAGGTATGAATAAAATACACTCTGTGTTCTTTACCGGTTATACAAACATTGACTGGACGAAGTCCATACATTAGGGTCACATATATATTATATATATATACACAAATCCACATTATTTAACAATGTAGGTCTATTAAATTTTGCATCAATACACTTCTGGCTGAACGGTAATGGATCGATAAATTATTGAGTATAATCATCGCGACATTGCGAGTTTCTACTACATTTTAAACGAGGACAATATATATTGTGTAATGTGATGTGGGTACGTTCGTTTTTTAGGTGAAATTTTACAGCATTAGGGCTGTATGTCATGATCTATGTATATAATAGATGGTAAAAATGAAAATTTTTATTTTGCATACCAAACAATGCAAGATACTTATTGGAGGATAATTATTTTTCATTCGAGATTCAATATTTAAACTCAATTGTATCATATTTATACATTCGAAATCACTTTGCCAAAAAAAACGATATACAATATTAATTCGATTTTATTTTCACTTCACATTTTTATTTCCCGGAAACAATGTTTTCTTCTTTATAAATCATTTATGTTTATTTATTTATGTATATACAATATTATACAATATAATAGTATAAATTAATAAATTATGTATGTAGATATCGACTTATTGTAATTAGAGTAGATATACGTGGCTAGTTACGCGACTCACGAATTTTTTGTATGTGTAAACATTAATATTTGTCTTTTTTAGTTAGTATTAAAATTCAGAATTTATTATATGTCATATTATTGTGTAATATTATTTATGTATTATTTATGTATTATTATTATATGTATGGAAAATATTTTATTTTGAAATGTATTGAGATACTCGCCTGTCTATCTGATATTATGTTGGGTTGGCACTAGATGCATTTTTGATTTTAAAATTTAAAATTTAAAATTTTAAATTAATATTAAAACAAATTAATGAAATATTTTTAGTAAAAATAATAAAGTGATCTATATATGATTTTCTATAGTATTGAGTAATATACAAAATATGAACAAATTTCATTAGGTACATCAAAATTGAAAATCGAACAAAAGCAAATGAATTACGATAGGATCAAAATTACATTTTATTCAAAGGAAAAACATCAAAATTCTTCAATTTTTTTAAAAATTAAAACCCTAAGAGGTTTGAAAGGAGTAAAAATTAAATGGTATAGTAGGAACCGCTTAAGTCTTGAGTATGAAATTTGGTCAATAGTTTTGTTTTATGACGTAAACATATATATTTTAAGCTGGATAAATATAAATTTCTCTATATCATGTATTATAATATAATTAGCTGTTTTAGTAGAGCAATACTGAGTGATAGTATATAGTAGAGTTCAGTATAGAGCCATTCCTTTGTACTTGAATGGTGTTTACCCATATTTTTTTTTTTTAAATAAGAGCTCTAATATATTTATAGATTAATATAATGTATTAGAACGAATAATAGCAAAATATTATTGTTAAATATATATTTTCAAATAAAATAAAAATTATGTTCTTCAATTGAATAATATTCCAGGAATAAAATTAACGAAACACTGTGTACATTTTTGCAACAATGGTTTTTTTTTAAGTACAACATATGGTGGTGGTCTAGTCAAATTTATTCATACATTATATAGCTAAAATATACCACTACCACTAGTTATCGGTGAACAACGTTCGACCCCCTTCAGATCGACTAAATGAATTAGATCATTACAATACTACTACCAGGTGTAATATTACAATAGAATCAATGGGTCATTGCACTAGATGTAACAACTAAATTTTCGAATTAGTATGGTTTATTTTCAAACCAATTGATTGTTGGCTATATTTGTTCAATTTATCACATACTCAGTAGGCACATAGTACATACGCATTATTAAAAATAGTAAGTACAACAATCAAACAATACAATAACAAAATATTTACCGCTGTATTGCAAAGTACCTACATGAATTCTTCAATAAAAGTTAAAAAATAATAAAACTTTAAATTATATTTTTGCAAAATGTGTAAAACAAGTTGTCCTGACATAAAAAAATACTGTACATGGTGTAAAAACGGAGTTGAGTACGAAATTAATGAAATTTTATATTCTAATTTGTGTACTAGTAGTTTTTAATAAAATAATACTGGTTTTTTAAAATGTTATCTTTTAATAGTTAATTTTATTAGAATATATTTTAATGTTTTGTTAAATATGATGTACTTATAATATGTTTGTACATTTATAATTAAATGTATTTTGTACTTTTAGTTTAATTTAAATAATCATATTACATTGAAACTACTCCGTGTAGGAATATACAATAATAACTCTAAAACAAATTTTATTCATCGGACCTGATTATAAAAGATATTTTTTTCTATTCATTTTATTCCAAATACATTACAACAGTACCGTAGCCAGACATTTTTTTTTTTTTTTTGGGAGGAGGGGGCCCGTTATTTACCTTTAGTTTTTGTATGCTAAAATACCTACTTATTACCTATTAAGTACTTGATATTGTGGTATAAAGCAATTTTAACAAATCAGCGCTGAAATAGCATTGAACAAATTATAGTTAGATCGTGGGAACTGTCGGATGTACATTAGAAATTTAATATTGTTAGAATTTTCCTAGTCAGTAAGTTTACGTATATTTAAAATGTATTAATATTTAAAATCATCTTAGTCAGTAAGTTTACGTATATTATGTAGAATATAAAAACAGAAGACGAAAGAAAATAAAGGACTCTTATGGTGATCATGTGACTTGATCATTATAGGGAGTTTATGATCTTTTAAGTGTTGATTATATTTCTTTTGTTTGTGTCTCGACGTATACGACAAAGTGGCTCCCAACTACGTACTCTACAACAGTTAATTTTTGTGTGTGTATGTGTGTGTGTTTTGATTGTTTGTGTGTAAGATTGACTGTACACATGGAAAATCCCGACAACTTTCAACAGTATATTCAAATTTGAAAGCTTTTTGTATTCAGGATGCGAGAGGTAATTTTTGACGGCGTTAATGTTCAAGTGATTTGGACAACCTTCCAGACGTTTTTGTGTTGAATAAAAATTAAGATAAGTACTAATAAAATTGAAAATATTACCACAAGACAAACAAATTATATCTAGTAACCCAGAAAAACAATACACAACAATTAATAAAACTGAACTAAATCAAACCAAAACAATATGTCAGGTAGGAAAAGAAATTTACCCCCGATTATTTTACAGGCAATGAGGACGTAGAAAAAATTTTAAAACTACATACAATGATAACGGATTTTAATGACTGGAGTAAGAGGGATAAACTTAAATTTTTACCGATGTTTGTAAAAGAAACTGTTAGCAATTTTTTAGACAATTTAAAACATTTAAAAGAGGACAGGACATGAAAAGAAATCGAAGATGCTTTTATTGACTAATATCTACTGGTCATATTACTTTTTAAAAACAAATTTAGAAAAAAGGAAACAGGGAGGATCAGAGTCAGCCACAAGTTTCATGTCTGAAATTGAAATTGCAGACAAATTGATGCCCATATGAGAGAGGAAGATATATGCATTTATATTTTTAAGGAACTTAGAGAAAACATTTTGTATACAATTTCAATGCAGGATACTACTTTAAATAAACTAAAAGAAAGTTTAAAAAAATACGAACTCATGCAATAGAGAATAAATAACAGAGGTCCAATAATTAGAGATTAAAAAGATCTATTAAATGTACAATTAGTGATTAAATCACAAGATTTCCATAAAAATAAAGAAATAAATGAAAAAAAAATAAAAAATGAGGAACACGCTGAAAACTTATTATTAAAAATAGATCAACTTACAGAAGAGGTTAAACGTATGAATATGTTAGGCAAAAACACAAGCAGAACAGTAGAATTTAGAGAAAAGAGGTATGATGAGAGATATTATAATGATACAGAAAGAAGAAGCCGAGGTTATGACAGAAATAGAAATCACAATAGGAAACCAGAATATAGATATAAAAGTCCATATCCAGGGAGATCGCGTGATTCAAGTAGGGACTTAATAAGGAATAATAGAGACAGATCTTATTCGAGAGAAAGACCATATTCACGGAATAATAGTTATAATATACAGGACGGTAGAGACAGGTCATACGCACGTAATAATAACTATAGTAGAGAATCCCAAATAAATAATTATAAAAGACAAAACAGTAGAGTCAGACGAAATAGGTCGAGACCACCAAAACAATATAGGACTGTAGATAAACAAGGGGAAATGAGAGGTCAATTAAAGATAGTAATATATTATAAATGTGAAAGAAAAGGGCACTATGCAACACTATGTACGAGTACAAACAAATAAAGGACACTGGGTTTGACACAATATTCGGAAAACAAACTCGGGAAGAAAACAATAAAAAATTTACCGACATTACTAATAAAGAAAGAGTAAAACATTTAAATGTTGTAAAAAACTGGTATGAAAATATATAAGTAAGTCATATGGGAAAAACTGACCAATATAATAAGTAACTTGAAAATAATTTTGAACGCAATAAAAATAAATTAAATAATATTACAAAGAAAAATCAGGTTTTATCCATAGAAATACAATTTCAAAACAAAAATGAACAAGCAATAATAGATACAGGTTCAAATATATCTTGTATTGAGTACTCTTTCATTCAAAATAAAAATGTAATCATACCAGAAAAATAAACTACTATTACAGGAGCAGATAACTCTAGTTTAGAAAATATGGGTACGACACAACTAAAAATAAACATAATAAGAACGGAATATGAAATTAATGCTTAATGCTTATGTGATTAAAGGTTTAACATGTGAATTTTTATTAGATAATAATTTTTGTTTAAAATAAATTTAGTTATAGATTTTGATAAGTAAATTATAAATATTAAAACAGGTGATAGTATTAAAATGGATAAAATTTGGGTTGAGTATAACGGGATATCTAACTCAGAAAAATTAAAAGAAAGAGAAAACGTAATAGGTAAAATAATAGTAACTCAAGATATTTTAATTCCACTGAAATTAATAACTAATATTCAAATAAAAACAGATATAAAAATAGAAAATAAACAAATAATTGTATATCCAGTGAATCGTTTAAGCCAAAATTATTATTTATTATTTATTATTATTTAAAATTAGAAACTAATATTTTGAAGAAAAATGAAACAACTATTCCAATTTTCAACTTTTCAAATTTATACACAAAAATACATGAAGGCACAGTAATTGGTGAAATTGATCAAAATACTAATGTATTTACAATAAATAACTTACAAAACGAAATAACTGATAAATATGGGACTAGGTATAATAAAAATATCAAACGATTTAACAAAAGAACAAAGAGAAAAGGAATTAATTTTAATTACTAAATATAAAAATTTATTTACTTCTGATCAACTTGATTTAAACTGTGCGAAAGTAGAGGAATGTAAAGTAAAATTAAGTTCAGGGAATCCAATATTTCAGTTTCACCTACACAAAGGGAAAAACTCAGATTCTTAATTGACGAAATAATAGATATAATAGAGCCTAGCAATGCTATGGAAGCTAACCAACCAATAGATAATAATATTATACCAGATAACGAAAATATTGAAATGACTAATTCATTAAGAAAACTACAAAAAATTCGTACAGAAATACCGGATATAATAAAAAAAAAAAACAGGAAAACAAAAATTTAACTATGGTAAAACCCATAGAACAATTAAATTTGAACCACATCAAAAGGTTCTAGTAAAATTTCAATTTCAAGTGCCAAATAAAACAAAAAAATTAGCTTACAAATATAGAGGACCATTTAAAATAATAGAAATAATATCAGACGTTAATTACAAAATAGACTTAATATTAAATGGAAAACAAACCACCGATATTATATATGTTCAAAGACTAAAACCATTTACCGATAAATTAGACAAAATGTTTGTGTATAAAATTAAAATTAAATAATAACAATAGTATAATTACTAACAAAATAATCATACTACAACATAGTAACTAAATTATAATAAGGATTTAACAATACAAATTATTTGGTAATAATATTATGTATTAGAATAGAGATCACAATAGAAAACCAGAATATAGATATAAAAGTCCATATCCAGGGAGATTGTGTGATTCAAGTATGGACTTAATAAGGAATAATAGACAGATCCTATTAGCCTATATTATGAGTAATAATCACCATAATTAATAGCATAATTTACCCCATGTTCTTGAATTCCCACTGTTCTTGGGATAATAGCCAATAGAAGATATACCAACCTTTGCAATCAAACATTTTTTTTATCTGTTGATTATTAGTATTAAGATTAACAGAACAGACCAAATTATGAACTGGCTTAGAATCATGATTTATTTGCTATAAAACAAAATACATAGATATTTGGAAAATTTAAGACTTAGGCAAGTTGTTATGTTTTTTGAATTATTAAATTATAATGCCATAACTCATAAGTACTTCTCCTTACTCGGAGGCTTCAATATTAGATACAACTGGTTTTTTTTTTAAAGTAGTTTAACAAATTATTGTTCGAAGACCTTTTCATATTGATTTTTTTTATATATTGGAAATACCAAAATAACAATTAAAGAATAACCAAGTTAAGAATCAATAGAATGCATATTTAAAAGACAGACCACATTTTTCTATGAAATTCAGATAGGTGTGTAATAATTGCACTTATACAATTTATAGAGAAGATTCTAGACCACGGATAATAAACCAATATTATTAGTTATTACTTATTAGTAATACTAATAACTTATTACCATGGATATTCGGAGTATAGCCTATAATAGACCAACAGCTAGTTACATCTTGATAAATGATAAACTTGATTCATGGATTACTGGTATTATATCTATAATCATGTTTGGTTTTTAAATGGGTCCCGATTTGAATTTTTTATATTCCATAGTCCTTGCTATCATATAGCCATTTGACATTTATTGATTATAGTACCTATATTACGATTTCAGATTTACGAACGACTTAAAATAAAACACAACAAATAACTTTTACGAATGCTTTATACAAATTATAAAATATAATATATTAAATATTAATCTATTAGTTTCTATTATATAAATAATTTAGGTATAATGTATTTATTTATAGATATGCTACCGGCAATATGGATAATCCGGTATTTTGCAAAATGCCTAGGCATTAGGTAAAATGCCAAAAATCACTCGGCAATATATGTAATACAAGCTTTGCCTAGCCGCCTAGGCATTATATATAATGTCAAAGGTCAATTAGGAAATATGATAAAAATAAACAAAATTGGATACCACCTATATTACCAACGATTTTACTTATCGTTTATCGTAAATACGCGAGCGGGGTGTGCAAAATTTAACGCAATTAAGATTATTGAGATTATATATTCAGATATATATATATTAAGAATATTGAACGTACTCGCATAATTTTATTGTATTATATTATCGTCATTCTCGTGTCTCGTTGTGGTGTGGCATAGTTGCATAGGTATGGATACGAATGTTATGAAGTCAAATTTTTATAAAGAATTACCGAAAAATCGAAAAAATTGACCAATAACACAAGTTTTTTGTCTGATGAACAAATGAGTTAATAGAAATTATTTTAAGACTTAAAGGTGGACATAAGAAAATACAGCCCAAATACTTCCGTTTAATCAAAAGGTAAGGAATTCTTGTTACGTAATACATACACAATAGACATATTTAGTCTAGGCCCTAAATTACTAAATAAATGAAGAACAATTAACTGAGTTAATAAAC
This sequence comes from Chaitophorus viminalis, assembly GCA_025469195.1. Taxonomy (NCBI): domain Eukaryota; kingdom Metazoa; phylum Arthropoda; class Insecta; order Hemiptera; family Aphididae; genus Chaitophorus; species Chaitophorus viminalis. The sequence continues at coordinate 282,121 of JAIPRK010000163.1, read as the reverse complement.
GGAATTAAGTAGCTATAATAATAATATCAATAATAATAAATATATATATAATAACGTTAAATAATTTGTTTTTTACTTTGCCCAAAAAAATAATTGGCATTTTACATAATGCCTAGATATTTTATAAAATACCTAGGTTATATGTAAAATTATATTGAAAATCTTATATTTTATTCACATTGTCTAAAACCGGTTGGCAATATGTATAATACCTAGTCATTTTGCAAAATACCTGAATTATCTATATTGCCAGTAACAGATATACTACAAAAGTTCAAGCCCATAAAAAAAAGATTTAATGGGGAGGCACGTGCCCTCAGTGCCCACGGCACTGCATTACAACAAACTGCAAAGCAATTTAACTATAAATACACATTTTTAAAAACAAAGAACTATGTATAATATATATTTTAGAAATACAATTGTTAAAGAGTACCTAGTTCTAACATTGAATATTGGGTGATCAATGTACCAATATGGTTCATACTTACTAGTTTATAACCCTCTATACTAGACGAATACATTTTTTTGTAATAACCTTATGACTTAGGTCAGAAAACATAAATACTATCATTAATTTTTAATTGTTTTATGAGTATTTATAATAAAATATTCATATTATATTGGAAAATTCGAGTCACATTTAAGTACAATAAAATTAAGAATCGGACGGAGACTCTTATGGTATACAGTAGGGGGTAGAATGGACCTCGTTCATAGGATATAATATATCGTTATAAAAGATGTATTAAATTAGAATGCAATGATAGGTATTATTATATATGAAAAACGATTCTCAACAGAGATGATTTGTCAGTCTAAAATAAAATATATTATTTTATATTTAAATTATTGTAATACTTTTTCAATACTTGCTCTTCGCACGCTTATAAAAAATACTTGTGTCTCTGTACTTTAGTAATTTTGGAATGTAAGAACAACCTCAGTGGAATCTCCTATACAATTTTCAAGTATTATTTCCCAGTAATATTTTTTTAATCAACAATTTTAAAAATAAAAAAAAAAAGAATATTTTAAATGCCTATAAATAACTGAAAAATTAAAATTAAAAATATGTATCGCAGATATAAATTTATTAAGCAATCATTTTAAATGCAATAAAGATGAATTGGTAGCTGAAATAAATTTGTTACAAAAACATGAAACAATAACAAAACAATTTGAAGGCAACTTGGGCGCTAAGGCGCTTCATATTTGGCTTCAATGTTTAAAAAATTATGATAAACAAAATATTTTTGGACAATTTACTATCATTTTAAAGAAGTTTGCAATTATACCGGTCCCAAGCTGTACATGTGAACGACCATTTTCAAAATTAACTTTAGTAAAATCCAAGGTAAGAAGTACTATGCTTCAAGAAAGACTAAATGCATTGATGCTTATGACGGTAGAAGTAGAACAAGAAATGGCTATTAACTTAAATCCCAATGATATAATTGATCATTTCAAAAACTCTACACAACGTAGAATGGTGTGTATTTTAATAAACTATATTATTTATTAATATGATAATGTTGTTTTTTGTTTTTTTTTTTAATTGTACAAGTTGTATGACATAACTATTTTAAGTTTTATCACTTTTATTTTTATTTTTATTTGAGTTTTAAGTAATTTTTTTTTTCAATTAAACAGTAAGACATTTGAATATTTGTGTATTGTGTATATATTTTATCAGAATTTTATATTCTTAAAATAACTTTCAGGGGATGCCTGTGGTAATCCAGTGCTTAATTTGGGGGGAGGCAAAAGTACAAAATTGGCTAAACACAGTGTAAACACTGTAAACAATGGGGGGGGGAGAATTCTCCTTTTGCCCCCCCCCCCCAAAGACTTTTTTTATAATCTGGCCAATTAGTTTTTATAATGATTAATGATGATAAGGCACATACATTGGTGATTTTTTCAAAAACATTGTATTCATCATTTTTTCTTCAATTCGTTTATATTTCTACAAGTTTCAAATACTTTTCAATTATGAAACATTTTTAAGTAAGTAATACTACTGTTTGTGTTTTCACAAAACATTTTAAAGAAGTAGATTTCTTTTATGGTTTCTATTTCATTTACCGTGATTACCATTAAAATAACTATTTTTTTAACTTTTATTAATTTCTGTTCAATTAAAATTTAAAATTTAATCTTTATAAGTCAAAGTAAATAATTCACAACAGTATATAATAAAATATTATATCTTAAATTTCTAGAAAAAATATTTAAAAAAATGATAATTGTGGTAATATTATTATGTTATACAACGACAGAATGATTATTTTATCGAAATATCTACTACCATTTATTTCACATTTCAATGCTATGACGATAAAAATTAATTACGATAGTAATTATAATCTAATAGTTTGAAGTAACGAATACTATGTTTATACGATGTGGTTTAACAAGAAGGTTTTCTTCTTCTTTCGTCGGTTTTTGATATCCCATATTTATATCCCAATATGTAATAGGTACTTCGATACTCATACTTATAGAAGTAGAGGTAGAACGTTTAAGTTCTAAAAAAATACCAATAATAACATACTAAACAAAATTCTTAAATGATCTGAAAAATATCATAGGCGTTACAGTAAGTTAAAAAATAAATATAAAATGTTTAAGTATAGCTATGGTTTGAATATACTTTAACGTATTTTAATTACTTCTTTCGCTTATTTTGCAAACTTGACTTCCGTTGTAGTACATAATCAAACTATGTTTGTTGTTTTGAAATAAAATACGACGTTGGTCGGTAAACACAAATAATACAGCAAAAAATCTAAAATTTATTTGAAAAATGACCGATGGTTTATAAAAATTACATATTATAGTATAAAAATATGACGTTAAAATTAATTAATTAGGTATCGGATATGAGATATTTAACTATATAACAAATTAGTTATCAAAATCAAGTATAAAGATATTATGAAAATAGCACTATAAACACATGTGGGATTATGAGAATAATATTTTAGCCAACAAAAATTTTATTACAAGATATTTGATTTAATATACTTTTGTTTAATAAATCTATACTATTTAATATAGGTACAATCTATACCTTGGGTGTAACATTTATTAAACATTTAAACATTTAACATTTTTGGTTAATCATCCATCATCGTGTATATAATTTAATTATTCGATTTAATTTCCAGCTATTTTATAGAGTAACGTTGGGGTTTGATTTTAGGTAAGGTAATAATAAATTCATAAATGTTATTTCTCTATATAAATATTGATTTGTTGTTGTATTCAGTTACTCAATATTTCTTTATAAAATTAATTTAGGTATAAAGTATAAATTAAATTACAAAATACACTTATAAAGTAATAATATTTTCTCTTCATTTTAGAACTTAAGTCATTATCTCATATCTTATATGTACAAATATGTAAAAATTAATGAATTAATAAATGAAACAAAAAAATAAATTAATAAATTTAATATTTATTTTGTCAGCCTTTTGAACAGTCAGAATAAACGATGATTAATATACGTAAAAGCCACCGTTATATATATACTATATAGGTACGTGGTTACATACGCATAATTTAATACTTAAATGAAAAGTATATAAAATGGATTTTTTTTGAATCGAAACAGTTTATTTGCAAAGAACGTCAACTGTCAACAGTATTCAGCAAGACACTTAGCAAACACTTAGAAAAAAAATCCAAGCTCTAATGGTATCTATATAATATGATATACGATGGTATTGATAACAATATATTTTGTAAATATTGCTTAAGTGACAAATAACCACAACAAATTAATAATAATTGCATAACTTGTTGATTAAAGGGTTGGCAAACTAAAGTGATATAATATATATAAACATGGTTTCACGATGATTCGATTATATGATTATATGATTCCATAATATACGAAATAAATTTTGTTCTTCCCTTTATTTTTAATTTTTTTTTTTTAATCAATATTATAGTACTATGCTACAATAACATTTTATCAAAATATTTTTTTTTCTTTTTTGGAACTCAAATTTTAAAATCAAAAATTTTACTTTATCATTAAAAGAAAAAGAAAAATAGTAATTTTATAAACAGGATTTTAAATATCTTATTGATTGATTGTTAAATTATTATGATTTTTAAATTTTTGAAAATTTGAATTTTATAACTAAAATTACTGTACAATTATTGTATGTTCTATCAAGATAAGATAAGTTTCTATGTAAATTAATAATTATATACAATGTATTATTAATTTTTTTGTAAAATTTAAAAAAACAATAGGAAATTAATGGACAGACTTTTATTATGGTTTTAAGCATTATCATTTTTCTAATAATTTATATCACGGAATAGATATTTTGATTTTTTTGTTTTGAACAGTAGACCAAAATTTTACTTTTAAAAATGTTGGTTTCGAAAATAATTAGGTAAGCTACTTAATATATTTTTAGTTCAGTATAAGAATCTACTGAAACACTTTAGCGTATAATATATCATAATTTATAAGCGGCGTTTAGGACCATATAAATTTTGCATAATTTTCGACGGCCAACGATACCATCCGTCCATCCGCCGCGCGCAGCCCGTGACAGTACCTAACCGAAATCGCGACAGACTCTACGACCGACTCCGTTGTATATACGATTTCTTTCTGGTTCTAAGAGCATTGATTTGGTAGTGAACACTACAATGCATATTGCACGTAATTCAATGTCACCAGGATTCGGTTCAAGTACCATGTCGGACGTGAACTTCACACACATCAAATCGCATTCGTCGATATAAAAATATTCATCTATAGATGAATTATACGCGATTTTAGATTTAATGGATAATGGTTTAGTATAGCTATTGTCACAACCCACGTAGGTATACGAAACTACGAAAAACGAACACAAAATGCATTAGATATGATTCTCGGAATCGTCGCGGCGTCGCACTTACGCGTATACACTCACCACGCCACTGTTTCATTTTGAGTATAATTTACATTTTGTCACGTCAGAAAATTCATATAACTGCGATTCATATAGTTAGACCCATATTGTATAACATGCATGCCTATAATCCTATAAATGGAATGATTTCCCAAAAATGTTCCCTATCTACCAATACCATATTCACACGACAAAATATCGATAAGCACGTTGGTACGCGCGGAATCATGTATATAGTATGGTGACCCCAGACAGTACAACATTAGACTAAAAATCGTAACATTGTCAATTTAAGACGTTCAAAATATCGAAGAAAAAGTAAAGAATATGTGTTAAATAATTATCGGTGTGTCTACCTATCATGTACCAGAGAATATTAAGTAAACTCAACCATTTGATGGAACATTCACAAGCTCGCAACGAAGAAAAGCTGTGCCAAGAGTCCAACTTAAGGCAACCATGAATGTTCTGTTTTGTTTCTTCATTTTCAAATCGTTGAAGTGGTGCGCAGTGGCTTATGGACGTGTGTGTATGTGTATGTATGTTTTGGATTTTGACCGTCCAGTATAAAATCAATGTTGTGTATAAATACGTACATAATATAGTTACATGTATTGCATATTTGAAACTTTTTTATTTTACTTTAAAATGAATACTTGGCAGTAATCCAAGACAGAAAAATTTTATCTTATATACGAGAAATAATAATTATCAAAACAATATGTTCACTATGAATGACTAAAAATGTTTACACTAGAGTTGTTAAAAAAAAATTTATCATACACATTCGTATTCATGTGCTCGTTAACAAAGACTGAAAAATAAGTAGGTAGCACAACAAACCGAAGAGATGTTTAGTAATCACATATTGCAATTTTTTTCTTAAATAAAATGTATTAATCGCAGGATAATTGTTAATTTGTAACTTAAACGTATTTAATTATTTCAAATAAAACACAAATTTTCAGTCTCAAACTGTCAAACTATTTTTTCGCATCAGTATCGAACCGATTAATAATGCATCATACTTATAAAAATGATTGTAATCCAAATGCAAATTTACAATATTTTTACTCGAAGAATGAAATCAATTTTATAATGTTTCCGTCGTAGATTAATTTGATAACTATCGTTTTAAAATATACACTTATAGGCGTTTGGAGCGAATTGTTTACATTATATCTATTGCTACATCTATACGTTCATAATGAAACTTTTGGTGAACGATAACCGAAGTACAGTGCGATCCAGCGGCATTGCATGGTCACTATTAGTATTCGAGTTGACCAGCTGATAGCGTCGGTCGTTTGAGAGCTATCACGGCAATAATATCGTTCCTTGCACTATATTAATCCAAGTTTCGTATTAAAAAAAGGAAAAAAAAAAGCACAATATAATACAACGATAAACGTAATAACTGTTTATATATCAACAGGAAGCACTGCGCATTCCTCCCGATATAAACTTTGTAAGTCAGTCATTCTCTACCGAACTCTTTTTACAAACAATATGCGTACGTCAAATGGTTAAACTATTAACATATTGCATACATATTGCGTTTAAATGGATAATACGCAAATATCTAGTGCAAAATATGACACTTTGTATATTTTAATATTGTCATCTATCGACATGCTGAATGTAGGTCATATGCATCATAACATTAAATCTTTTCAGACATTATTATCTTATGATTATCTTTCACCAGACGCTGAACAACCAAATTCCAATGTATAATAATATATATAAGTGATCAAAATATTGTATCACTTATTGAGTCTCGCGTTTTGGTGCACATATAAAAGGTACCGGCCGGATCCAACGCTTAAAATGAAAAAAGCCAATCAAGTCCTATGAATTAATGGACAATGTGTGTGCACCTTTTTTTTAGAATGTCAAAAACTATGTTAATGTTGTTCGTATAACATATACGTTTTAATCCGAACGTTATGTATTTGGCGATTTTGAACCGGTAATCAATATCGCTGCTTCTAATAGGTACACAGCCAGAAATATAATTAATCAAGGGCAACCAACTTGATTTTAAGAGTAAAGTTTGTTTAAATTTACAATCACTGTATGATCGGAAAAATTTTACAATAAAAAAAATCAAGTATATCGGAGTTTTCATTTTAGATGGAAGTGGAACGCATATAGCATATAGCCACATAGGCTGGAATTGATTACTAATAATTTGAGTAAATTACCAACTCGAGTGTCTGCAGTGTTATTTTCCCAGTAAGGATGTTTTGATTTAAAGTCAACTCCTAGAATATAATTTTTACCAAGAAAAGAAAATAAAACCATTTAAGGTATCTTCATTAATTAGGTTTCCGGGATGAAAATATACAGCCACGATGGAAGTGTTTGTATTTTTATTATTTATTTGGATTTTTAAACTTTGAATTAATTGGTTTATAGTTAGAGCTGTTGGATAACTGATACTGTATATTATATTTTATTACGTATATAAATTTCTAAACTTGAGCAGTTCTATCAGGGTGGTGACTTTGGAAGAATAAGGTTTTGTTGGATGTAAGATGGGTTTCACTGGCCAAGTAAACCATTTGCATCCCAAAGAAGGAAAGAGATGAGTATATTGTTAAAGTGTTATTTTACTAGTAGTGTGTCGCTAAGTAGTGAGTCTAGAAAGCTTATAAAGGACTGAAATTGGGCTAGAAAATTAGTTATTGAGTTTAAATAGAATCAATATTTGAACCATTGCAAGATTTGGGATAAAGCTATAAGAGTAAGCATTTGTGGGTGGTTTTGAGGTAGGCTGGGAGAATAGGTTAGATAAAATTATTTTATATGAGCTTTACTTTTAAATTAGGTTGTTAAACAAATTACGTTTAATCTATAAAAATTATTAGTTTGTTTATTATAATTTGTTAATAATATTATACAAATGAAATAAAATAAGTGTTTATAAAATTAATAAACATAAAGAGAAGTTATTATTATTCTCTTGGATAGTGATTATATTTAATTTTAAATCAATATATAGGTGTAATGGTTATTTAAATGTAAAAGCTTTATTTATTCGACTAAATGTAAGTTATAGTCTGAAATGAACATAATTAAAAATTCTCACTATCACTATTATCTAGTTTTAAAATATTGATAACGATCTAAAAATAATTGCTGAATAAATTGTACAACAGTACAACTGTTGTAATTTACGTAAAGTAGCTGTCGCTAATATTCCAAGTTGAAAATTTGAATTTATCCACCGACAAGCTGGCTAAAGATTCAAGGAATATATGTATTTAGGGGGTCCAATTGCAAATTCAGGTATTGTGCTTATAAATACATATTTACATACAACTTGCTATATTTGATTCATCGAATTCTACTAGTCATAAAAGTACCTTATATATAGCACCTGAGAAGTTATATCCATGATTTAATCTGGAAGATGTAATAAGAGTCTACACTTCATTTAAAAATTTTGGTTTTATGTTCACGAATATTTAAAAATAATATACTTATTTATTATTAATGATTAAACTGTAATTCAGTTGATTAAATGTGGTCTACCGACTTTTCCAACATAGAATTGAAAAATGATAGAAAATAATTTGTACATTATTGTATTTCATTTAGGCTGTAGGAAATATTTTTAATCTACCCTAATTAAATTTGTTACGGATTTGTTTATACTAAAATAGTGACATTTGTTATTAATGACAAAAATATTATCATAGCATTTAATTGGTACTCTAATGAAAAATTAATACTATCACATCGTGTGAGTACGTACTACATTGCATTTAAAAATGATTCCGAGATAATATTGTTGAATTTGTGCACATATCAAAGTTTTCACATTAAAAAAATTTCCACTCGAGCTTTTGATACATAATAAAGGCTTTTTATGGTTTTTTTTTTATTAAAATGACTAGTTTGTGAAAATAAATTGAGGGTTTTAATTTCTATCTAGGGGATAATGCGGAAAATTAGACTAAAATATTGGCTGTTCCAAGGAAAAAAGTAAATATTTTGATTTTTTAAATTTTGATTTATTACATCCATGTTATTATGGTTATGGAGTATACTCGTACATATTGAACATATTTATAGAATTATTAATTTACTAAATACTTTCATGCACAGCGAAATTATACAATTTACTTATTTCATTATAAAATAGGTATAAATATAAAAGTATATAAATCTAAAACTCTGCCTGTAAACAGAAAAAAAGAATGATAGTGTGATCATTTCCATTAATGTTATCATATCAATAATCTGGTATTCGATGATATGGTTTTAGAAATAAAAATAAAACAAACAATATTCTGACTGAAAAACTTAGTAGGAAAAATAAAACTTTTATGCCGCATCGGTAACAGAAATTTCTATAATACAGATAGTAATACAAAAGTACTATTTTGAATCTAATAAGATAGGTACCTACCTTATTGTGTGATTTTAATGATTGTTTTAATTTATAACTGGAATCTAACTTCTAAGAGTTTATTAAAAATAATATACCTAGACATTTACTAACGTTGAATCTGATTTAAATAAATTAAATTAAATTTAGTTATTGTAATTGTAAAGTTTTTAATTAAATTAAAACGAGATCCAATTTGGCCGGTTTTCATTTAGTTCCATTTGAAATTTTCTATGATAGGTTATCATACAGTAAAAAAAAAAAAAAAAAAAATTCTACACTTTCTAATGCATATTATAGTTATTTTGATTTGCAAAATGTAGACAGAATTTCAGTAATATATTTCATATTTTTAATATTTGTTTTCAAATAAATTTATTTGTTGATCGTAATACTAAAATGTTAATAACATGTTATATATATTTTAAGGTAGGTACCTACGTATTTAATAAATAAATAAATAGATTCGTCATTGAACAAATGAAATTTAAATAAAGGTTTAAATATGATGTATGAATTTACCTTATATTTCGGTGTTTTTATTTTATCCGCTTTACATTTTATAAAAACTTTTCTGTGTAATTTTGGATTCATATTAAATATTAAATTAATATTCTGCAGGAACGATATTATATTTGTTCAACATTTGGTCGAACCATCATCATCGTCGTAGTCATACCGAATATTAAAACATGTATTTACGCAAAACGGGCCGTGAGGATGCATTAGTATTAAACCATAGTATTGGCAACTACGAATAAGTGCAAGCATTCGGTATTCACTGCGTGCCGGATACTCAAGTACAGTTTACAGATCGAACCGACGGAAAATGACTTAGGTGTGTTATGAAATATCGGAAGTAAATATTTATTCGGAATCGGTAGACGATATTGAATCGAGCTCGCGGCGGATTATACGAATATATATAGTATAGCGTGGTTATGTCATATTATTTCAAAATTGATTTTTTGTGAAAAAATAATAATAATAAAGTTGACCACTGCAGTAATAGTTTTCGAGATATATTGAATACGTGGTACGCGAGTGCTATGAGTAGTTTTAAATAACGCAGCATCGACATGTCTATTACTATTTTCATAATAAATTGAAAAGTTAATTTATGATATCGTTGAGAAATCAATGCACTTTGAATTGTCATTGTAAATAACATCCGTGAGCTATAAATGCCTACAAACAAAGTTTTTGACTCCAGATTTTATTTTTATGTAGATAGTTTACCAGTGCTATACTATGAAAGGAGGATTTTTTTTTTACAATCAAATATATCAAACAGTTATTATTAATGTCATGCAAAAACATGTATAATGTAATTTATGTTCAGAAATTATTACGTCAAAAAGTTAAAGGAGTTAATGATTGGTAACAACCCAAACCATAGCAAAATAAACTTTATTAATTTTTTAGCACTATACAATTATTAATTTCAATTTATGATGATGCCCAGTGTGTGATTGCAAATACAAATAACGTATGCTAATGAGTAGTATATATATTGTTTAGCTAAATGCTCTAGAAACATAACACCGTTACACCTGAAAGTAAGACGTCAAAATATAATTTAAATATTTGTCAATACTCATTCTTGCATTTTTAACTAGCAGTATCTTATTAGTTATTATCCTTTGATCACCCGTTGGATATTGTGGGTAGTAACTTTAGTTTGTAAACAAATTTAATCATTATTGTTGTATTTATTCATGGCAACGTAACTATAGTAAGGCCTGAATAAGGTTCACTGCTTTTTGTACCTTTGTGACGGTTCGACTAATATTAATTTTATATATTATGTTACGAACATTGAGTTTTGACATTTTCGAGGAATTCGTTTGTCAAACATAGCACGCATTTGTCCAAGTCTCGTAAACACAATGATTTTCAAGTTATAACAGTAGATATACGTATATAATATTATATTTTCGTTATTTATTGTCACACGAACGTCACAGGCTATACATATTAGTTATTACTTATTACACACGGTTGTACGCTGTCATTGAATACACATTTAGTGTAAGTGAGCACCTCTCGGTTTGCAATGGTCTTATTCTTATACTCTTATATAATATTATTTGTAGAACATCTGAATAATTTTGACTGTTTATATGAATACAAAATCAACGGTTGTGATAAAACAATGTTCATTTTATATTTTACAGTTGTCATTTCGCTCATCGTTATACGTGTTCATATCTCATAGATTGGTGCATTGTACTTAGGTATATAGTAATATGCTATAATCGTAGGTATTCAAAGTTCAAATTTAAAGTTAGATTCTATTATATTCTTAGTCAGTGGTGTATTTTCAAACTTTTTCTGAAGAGGAGTATTCTAATAATGAGATATAATATAAATTATTTTATCTTTATCTATATTTTTCTCTGTATCTTAGTAGTATTAGTCATTTTATATTTACGATCTTAATCCAATTTATTAATATTTTTATACTGCAATTTCGTAAATATAAATATAAGGTATAATGTTATATGAAACATTTTGATCCGGCCGTAAATAAAAAAATTTATTTTTTTATCCAAGGGAGGGGGGGGTGACCACGGTTCCCCCTCAATCACTAAATTTAAGTCAATCCTCAGTTGCAGTAAAAAATCAAAACATGTAAACGTTTCTTTAAATTCAATAGTTTTTACAAATAATTTATGAAATGACATGTATAAATAATAGAAGACAATTATTTTGTAAAAACATTATAACACCTGCTATAATTATTAAATAAGTATTGTATTGAAACTTAATGTTAAGGTATAAATGTTTAAATAGGGTGCTGTGATCATTATTTTAATCAAACTTCACAGTAAACATTAAGGTTTTTGCGATAATGATATGAATCCTGTTCAATATTTAGTAGTTGTTTTTTAGTTAGTTATATTTGATACTATTGTTGCTTAAATGGCATCTGTTAAGTGTTAGACCTACGAATAAATAGTGATTCACCGTCTTTCTTATAAAATAAAAATAATTGACACATTTCATATCATATATTTTAATACCAAATAAATTATTAAAAATTGTTTGAATTTGAATTTTACTAATAAAACATATTTTTCAAATTTACATTTACAAAAATATGTTTTGGGTAAATTTTAAAGAATAAATATTATCAGTTTTTTTATATCATTTAAAAATGTGTAAATACATCATTATTTTTATTGATTTTTGATCTATACCATACTTCTATCAAGTGACTTGGTAGTCATTCTGGAGTAGTGCCATGCATTTTACGTAACATTTTTGTTTTTAGAACTGACAAGACAATACAGCAGATAAGCCATTAAGGTATAAATTTAAACTTTATATTACAACTCAAACTATCTACATAAGATTAAATACTGTAGAGGTAGACCACATTAAATTGGTGATAACTGCATAAATTACATACTCGAATGAAGTCGTTACATTATTGACTGTTGCAGCCTTAATATAATTTTCAAAAATCAAAAATGAATAATGATTAATTTAGTATATAACAAATTATTTAATTTAATTATAATTCGATATATTGTGTGGAAGACAGATCATCCAGGGGTTTTAATAATTTTATTTTATTTCAATTAAAAGCAAAATAAGTATTTTAAATAAAATAATATGATAGTCAACTAGGTAGTTTTCAATACTTAACGACTTGTAATTATTATGTACCTAATCAATATTGATATAATACCAAGTATATGTAGATGTATTGCGTTATTCGTGTATTCAATAATTTTACATGTTATAACTACTATTTAGCCATTTTGGTATTAAAACATAGGTGATTGACCAAATTAAGCTTAACGAAAAAAATGAAATTATTGTAATTTAAATTACAAAAAACCAATGAGTGATGGACGATGTACTGTCTTGTATAATTATATCATAACATAATAGGTACTTTATTTCTGAACCAGTAAATATTACATTTAATATACTGAAATATAATACATTAAAATATATTTAAAAATATGAGTTCATATTATTATAAGGATCAAGTATACTATTTAACACAATATTATGACATCACTCTGTGTTGGGCAAAATGTTATCAAGATAAATAACAATTTAGTGGAATGATTTTTTTACAATTAATCAAATAAAAATTTAATCCACTAATTTTATAAGACATTATCATTTGAATAAAAAATTATTCAAATAATTTTTTTTTACAATTATTCGAATAAATTTCAAACAGATTTTCAAATAATATTACTTGAATTATAATTATAATTAATTACTTAATATTATTCGTCTTATTTATTGAAATGCAAAATTAGTTGTAATTATTTATTTTTAATTTTGCTATAATAATTATTCACTTACATTTTTGTCATTATTATTTACTTCTATTTATGTTTGTTTTGTCACGAAGTATTATTATTCAATATTATTCATAAAATAATATTATTAAATTATCATAAAAATATAATTTAAAATCACATATCCTGATTCTGAACGGTGATGGAATCTATCAGTTTTACAATGATGTGGGTTTTAATTTATTTTTTTTTTTATTTTTAAATTTTTGTGTCTGTCATCACGTTTTGGGGCAGTAAAAATGCTTTGATTTTCTTTCAAAAAAACATCAACTTTTCTGAAGGGAAAGTAAAGGCAGATGGTATTTGGGCAAGTCAAATATCCAACTTTTTCAGAATTTTTTAATAGCATCAAAAAAACAATAAAAAAATTACGAAAAAACAGGAAATTTTATGCAAATTCACGTTTTGAAAAAATACATTTTTTTAAAATGCTCTAACTTAAAAAGGAAACATTGCAAACACTTGAAAATTTCACCAAATCTTTATATTGCCTTTTTCTATACGTGGTTAGGGTTTCAAAGTATTTTGACATATTTTGACATATTTTGACTTATTTATAGACAATTTACATTTTCGATTTTTGTAAGTTTTTTTTTTAAAAATATCTATAAAATTTATTTGGCTGTCCAAAAATTCTTGAAAATTTAATACCATATTAATTATAAGTTATACTTACCGTAACTACAAAATATCGAAGATCGTTTTACTCAAATTTTTTTATAAGCCCATAATGTTCAAATTTGTATAAAATGTGTCAAAATCATGCTGATTTGCAAGTTATTTTGTAGTGGAAAATTTTTAAAAATCATTCTGTTTATACTTAAGGTTCAAAATTTTAACACTAGATTATTCATAAGCTACTCTTCAAAAATCTATGAAAAAATTTCTACCGGACTTAAGGGAAAAAATTTTATGACCGTTTGAAATTTAAATTTTTACGAAATTACATAAAATATTGATTTTTCCTTAAACGATTTTAGATATTTGATATAAATTAAAAAATATAAGTCGCAGAAACTTGAAATTTTTATTCGCTGTTAAAATTGGTATTTCCTTTATGTCATATATTTTTCAAAATATTAAAATGATTTTTAAGCTACTTATAGGCATTTAAATTATTCGAATTTTTTACATTTTTTTTTTTTAAACAGTAGTTGATAAAAAAAAAATTGACTTTTACAAAATACTTGAAAATTTAATAGAAGATTCCACAGAAGTAGTTATTATTGTCATTCAAAAATTATTAAAATCCATTTGCACAATTTTTTTTTTATAAACGTTTGAACAGCGAATATTGACATAAAATTACATGTAAAATATAATATAATGTATAATATTCTAGACTGACAAATGATATCGGTTTTTGAAATTTGTTCTAACTCAAAAACCAAATAAGGCAAACACTTGAAATTTTTATCAAACCTTTATATTAACGTTATCTAAAGGGGGTTATGTTTTCAAAGTATTTTGACTTATTTATAGACAATTTAAATTTTCAATTTTTGTAAGTTTTTTTTTTTAAGTTTCTATAAAATTTATTTTGCTGTCCAAAAACCCTTGAAAATTTAATACAATGTTTATTATAAGTTATGTTTATTGGAACTAGAAAATATTGAAGATCGTTTTACTTAAATCTTTTTTATAAACTCATAAATTTCAAATTTGTATAAAATATGTTAAAATCGCGATGATTTGCAAGTTATTTTGTAGTTGAAAATTCATACAATTTTTCTGTTTATACTTAAGGTACCCTAGGTTATCTATAAGCTACTCATCAATAGTCTATAAAAATTTCTGTTGGACTTTAAGAAAAAAAATGTATGACCATTTGAAATTTAAATTTTCACGAAATTGCATAATATTGCATTGTATTTCAATTTAAATATAAAATACTATATTATAATTTACCCATTTTAGACCAACATATCATCTTCGTTCAGAATAGTTTTTCGTATACAATGATACATATCATTGCATTCATATTTAACAAATCCATTGTAATGTCCTATCCAATGAACGAGGTGCACTCCACCTACAGCAGAGCGAGACCCATCCGATTCTTTTTTAAGTTTCTTCTATTGATAAATATTTGTTTTATTTATAATATTTTTCTATTTTTCTGAATAAAATAACATTCATAATTATGTAACTTAAAATACAATGCCAAGTATTGTTTCTATGTGCCTGTTTTTACTTACCAACCATATGTTTACCAAAATAAAATAAAACAAAAATTATTTGAAAATCTAAATTTGGAGATTAATCGAATAATTTTTTATTCAAATAATCATAATTTTATTCGAATAATTGTAAAAATCTTTTAAATAAAATTTATTATTTGAATATAATGTTATGTAAATAATCATCTAGATAAAATTTCATTCGAATAACACCCAACTCTGATATCACTATAAATGAATGTTTATATTTTATATATCGTTGTAAGTGTAATATAATTCAATTAGTAATAAGAGTAAATTACTTAATTATCTACATAGATTATAAAGGTTATTCATGAAATATGGTTATCCATAATTTTTATTTTGTCATGGAGTTAAAGGTATCTATATTGTTTCATCCATAGGCCTGGAAAGTCTATGCACTATTTAATATCAGATTTCATATTTGATTCAAAATTATTATTACTTTGGTCTGTGCACAGAGTAAGAATATTCACGTAGAGAGATTATTATATGTACTACAAACCAATATGAAGTAAGCAAAAAGGAGACCAGTGGTGTGATCAAATGCAAATTTTGTTAAGTATGTACACTTACTGATCAAAACTAATTCCAAGATTCTTGTTTTTAGGGTTGCTTAAACGGCCACAATCATAAAAACTCAGCATAATTGTATAATTAATTATGTACTCGTATAAGGGCAATTAATCAATTGTAACATTACTTACAACTCACAAGACGGATAATTAAAAAATAGTAAAATAATTGCATAGGTAATGTGAAAAATGAAAATGTATATTTATACAATATGTCACGTAAAAAAAATAATCAAACATTGATAACTAACAAAACTATGTATAGAGTATAAAAATACAGTAGAAATAGAAAATAAAATAACCTAACAGGAGTTTTTTATATATCCGGTTACTAAGTCCCTCATCTTTTTTCTTAATGTATAAAAATTGAACTATACTACTATAGCCACCCTCTGGGTCTGTGACATAGTCATGAAAATTAGTGTTTTTTCAGTGACGATCATGCACATGGTTACCGCAATTTTCGTTTTAGTATCGATACATGTTCGATAACCAATCGGAACATCCGGTTAATTAAAATAACTTAAAGGGACATACAATACTAAAACCAATTTTTTTTAAAAAATATTTTTAAATGTTAAATCTTTGTAGCTACGGCTATATGAAGTGGTTTGGTGAAAATCCAATGTACACAACATTATTACATTACAAAATAATAAGAAATGTAGAATAGCCGTGTAATGTCATTGGGCCAGGCTCACCCTTATTGCTTATTATGTAAAAGCTCTTGTAAAAGCGTTCTTCGCTTCTCAAATTCTCACAACGATTTAATAACCTAAAAATTTTATTTATGAAATTGAATTTACGTATAATTATGTGGTTTATATGTTTAAGACGATAAAAGTATAAAACGTTTGGTTTTTAAATATTTAAAATCTTAAAAGAGATATTTTTGTCTATATTTCTCCGTTATAATAAATCGATATGAAGCGTCGTTTAACAAAAACATTTCTGTTAAGATTTTAAATATTTTAAAAACAAATTGTTATATTAAAATTCTGATACTTTTATCGTCTAAACACATAAAACACACATATATACGTAAATACAATTTTAAAAACGGATGAGCCTCGCATTGCTGTACAGTTGGGGATGGAGTGCAACTCGTTTATAGGATAGGTCATTATTAAAATAGATTTGTTAAATTTAAATGCAATGATAGGTATCATTGTATACAAATAACGATTCTGAATGGAATTAATATGTTGGTCTAAAATGGGTTTATAATAATATAGTATTTTGTATTTAAATTGAAATATAATGCAATAGTATGCAATTTCGTAAAAATTTAAATTTCAAAGAGCCATAACATTTTTATTTTAAGTCCAGTAGAATTTTTTTTATATATTTTTGAAGATTAGCTTATAGACAACCTAGTGTTAAAATTTTAAATCTTAAGTATAAACAGAAAAAATTTTATGAATTTTCAACTACAAAATAACTTGCAAATCATTGCGATTTTAACAAATTTGAAATTTATGGGTTCATAAAAAAAAATTGAGTTAAACGATCTTCGATATTTTTAGTGTCGATAAGTATAGCTTATAATAAACATTGTATTATATTTTTAAGAGTTTTCGGACCAGCCAAAAAAATTTTATAGATACTTCAAAAAAAAAACTTACAAAAATCGAATATTTAAATTGTTTACAAATAAGTCAAAATAAGTCAAAATACTTTGAAAACTTAACCACCTATAGATAACGTCAATATAAAGATTTTGTGAAAATTTCAAGTATTTGCCTTATTTGGTTTTTCAGTTAGAGGAAATTTCAAAAACCGATATCATTTATCAGTCTAGAATTTTATATATTATATTATATTTTACATGTAATTTTATCTCAATATTCGCTGTTTAAATGCTTATAGAAAAAATAGTGCTAATGGATTTTAATAATTATTGAGTGACAATAATAACTACTTCTGTGGAATCTTGTATTAAAGTTTCAAGTATGTTGTATTAGTCAATTTTTTTTTATCACTGATTATAAAAAAAATGTAAAAAATTCGAATAATTTAAATGCCTATAAGTGGCTTAAAAATCTATGTAATATTGTGAAAAAAATATGACATAAAGGAAATGCCTTTCTTAACAACTGGTAAAAATTCCAAGTTTCTGCGACTTACAATTTTTGAATTTTAACAAATATTTAAAATCGTTTGAGGATAAATCGCTATTTTATGCAAAATTGTAAAAATTTAAATTTCAAACAGTCATAAAATTTTTTCCTCTAAGTCTGGTAGAAATTTTTTTAAAGATTTTTAAATAATAGCTTATTGATATCCTAGTGTTAAAGTTTTGAACCTTAGTTATAAATAGAAAAAATTTTATGAATATTTATCTACAAAATAACTTGCAATAATTTTGACACATTTTATACAAATTTGAGCTTTATGGGCTTATAAAAAAAATTTGAGTGAAACGATCTCCGATATTTTTTAGTTTCGATAAGTTAAACTTATTATAAACCTTGTATTAAAATTTCAAGAGTTTTCGGCCAGTTAATTAATTTTCATAGATGTTTAAAAAAAATTATTAAATTTATTTTACAAAAATCAAAAATTTAAATTGTTCATAAATAAGTAATAATACTTTGAAAACATAACCACCACGTACAGAGAATGCCAATATAAAGATTTGGTGAAAATTTCAAGTTGTTGCAGTTTTTTGTTTTTGAGTTAGAGCATTTAAAAAATATGTATTTTACAAAAACGTGATTTTGCGTAAAGTTTCCTGTTTTTTTGTAATTTTTTTATCGTTTTTTTCGATTTTTTGAAAAAGTACTAAAAAAATTGAATTTTCAGAAAAGTTGCTGTTTAAGCAAATCGAAGCATTTTTACTGCCAAAAAAGGTGTCGTCAGACACAAAAAAAAAAAAAAAACACACATCATTGTAAAATTAATAGATTCCATCACTCCGTTCAGAATCTAAAATAAAATTTATAGATTGGTAATCGTTATGTGAAGCAATGAATAGGTATTTACGATGACCCGGATCCAATGACGTCAGGCGTCTTTTTTCAATTTCTCATAATTGTCATAAACTCATAACGTATTGAATAATGTGAGTAAAAACGTAAAACCCATACCATTGTTCTTATAATTGATCATATTTTCGATTAAAAAAAAACTTATTTTTGTGTTTTAAAAAACCAGTTAGGGAGACGGCGATGTTTTGCGAAGCGTCTATGGTCCGCGGACAGTACGACCGCCGCAAGCGCTTAGCTCTAAGTTCTACGTATTGTCTGCTTTTAGCCGTCCTCGAGACCCTTTTGCGCTCTTCACCTATATAATTTCATCTGAACACCGAGCGATCATTTACGTTTTTATATTACTAGTTTAAAATTATTTTCATTGTTCTTTATTTTAATATATTTATAGTATTTTATAATAAAATTGTGAATTGTTATTGTGTGATTATTATAAAAAGACGTAAATTATTATTGATTATTTTTTGCTTATCATAAATAAAGATATTTCGTTTTTTTATTGGTTATTATTTTAATTCCTATTAATCATTTCTAATACATTCAGTGTGCATATTACATGTTATGTGACAAATTGGGTCCACGAGGAATCTCACCCGGATTAAGTACGAGCATCGGAGTACCAACGAAACAGTAAGTACATTTCGCACGCTCATTATAAGTGTATAATGTATATGGACGTTATTCATTTATATAATATTGTCTTTTAATCAATATGATTAAACGATTATGACTACGAAACGTATAAAAATATTTTGCGAGTCCATTTTTAACATACACTGGTTGGTCGTTTGGGAAATATATACCTATAATGATAGGCGTTTTCGTCCGACCGTTCCGCAAACCGTCGAGTCGTTCTTTGTATTACGTCACGCGTTGCTTGAGCCCTTGAGGTGGTGCCATTTGTTCCCTTTGTTCGCTCTCCGTGACTCCGTGCCGATCCGCGAACGGATACGTCGGGTTTTTCTCATCTTCGATGTTCGTCGCGCATAACGTTATCGGGTCCATAGCATCCAATAGTATTCGTAGTCGTTGGGTTGATGATCCACCCGCGGTCACCCGTGTCGGGAGCACTGCCATATCTGCTGCCGTCGCAGTTCACGTGCGCTACCCTTACCAGGGACATCAGATAACATTATGGCGGTAGTTACAATTGGTATATACAATTGTATCAATACTATATTGTTGTGCTGTAGCCTCTCTCTGATGTGACCCACAAGTAGGTTGCCGAACTAAAAAGATTATAATTTAAACCAGGACCGCATCTAGATCTTTCTACAAAAAAATTGGGTCCGACTGGATCGATCCTTCATCTATTTTTTATACGATAGGACAAGATTATGGTAAGTTTCTAACAAATGAGGATCATCAGTCGACGTTTTAGGTTTGTGGCTGACGATCGATACCTATTTATTTATAACTAGTATTTTATTACCTTTAGTTTATTTATTGAAAAAAAAAACTTTATAATGTTATCACATTTTATTATTATGAAAAATCATCAGATAATAAAAGCATCAGCTTATGTTGGTAAAATTAATTTTCGTCGGCTTGTATTCCATTAAAGATTGCGATTGATGGGTTGGTGACTATCTGAAAAATGCTTAAAAAATGTATTAACATAATAATAATAATAATAATAATAATCAATATTATAATTCAATCACATTTGTGTATATTATAATATTAATATAACATATATAATATATTGTAATGTTCTATAATACCGTAATATATCTAACCGTAATTCAAACTATTTTAATATTTTTGTTGGTGGTGTACATGCATTGTACATTAAAAATATAATTATAATATTATATAATATTTACGTGTGTTTTTATTAATATTATTAAAAAAAAAAAAAAAAATTTGAGATCATATATAGAGCGGGTCGGTAAGGTGACGGCGGCTAGCGGTAAGTGGGAAAGTCCGATTCCGAGGGTCTGGCAGGGATTTATTTACAACAAAAACCGCGCGATCGGCTGCGGCAGCGGTGGTATTTTGTGGTTCCGATATAAAAATAGCATAGAAAAAAAAAAACTAAAGAAAATCGCGTAGGACGACGGTAAAAACATTACGCGCGCCCGCCGCCGCGCCGCGTGGTCTCGTCGATCGCACGCGTACGAACCCTCCGCACCGAACGATAACGATTCGACTTGACGACCGCCGCCCACATCGCAATCGTCATTGTTATATGGTTGTCCACGTGCTGCAGGTAATAACAATAGGTATACGTTTTTCCGATTGGCCGAGGAA
Source organism: Chaitophorus viminalis (assembly GCA_025469195.1). Taxonomy (NCBI): domain Eukaryota; kingdom Metazoa; phylum Arthropoda; class Insecta; order Hemiptera; family Aphididae; genus Chaitophorus; species Chaitophorus viminalis. Next base: position 260,447 of record JAIPRK010000163.1, on the reverse strand, counting down.
AGCGAAAAAAATAAAAATAATAAGCACACGTATACACACTATGTTATGGTATCGTAAGAGGCAGAGTTGTGTAAAATATTACAATCTACTTAGAGCTCATAACTCGTAGTTTAAAATTAAAACATCATAGAAAACCTAAGATAAGACACGAATAATGCTGTGCCCGTTAAATTTGACAATAAGTCAATTTACTTAAACATTAAATCCGGCAACACAACAAAATTAGTCTCACTGAACGCAGACTTGCTATACGTTGTATCTGCACATAACTGCACTTGTGGATATGGCGTCCTCTTAATAATAATAACTTATTATTATTATTATTAATAAGTAATAACATATTAACGTAATCGAGTACGGGCACTTATTTCGCGCTTTTCTCTGATCAGATAAATTAATACATCATTCGATGCAATAATACTGATAATAAATACTTATATTATATTATAGCAATTTTCGCTCCGAATAATTTTTCGAGTAGGCACTATGATTATGTATTATTTTGTCATCGCGACTAGTAAAGCAAAAAACTCACAATATTAGAATCAATATCTTGCCACTTGTCAGCTTTTAAATTAATTAATTTACCTACACATATTATTTTACAAGTAAATTCTTAAAAATTACAGGTTCACGGGTGGTATCATGGTGCTATGTTTTGCCTCCCCCCCCTCCCCTAGCTGTAGGTTAATGTGCTGTTTCGATTCAACTTTATCAGATGTATTATACAACGAATACCTACTAATATTTTTACTAACTCTCTTGGTATTATTTTCGGAAGAGGCAACCCTTCATAAATATGCTTTGGGGTACGGAGAGATAATATTATGTTGTATGTACGTACGTCGTACCTAGACTGTCGAAAGCACTCATCTATGATTAATATAGCATTTTTTTTTTTAAAAATTTTTTGGAGTTTATCGCTCAAAATCATATGTTAGGATTTTAGATTTTCAAATATAATTTAATATAGGTATACTAATAATAATACCGAAAACAAATCACAAATATTTTAAAACTATAACTTATGATGTAGAAATGTACTTTTTGAAGAAATGAATGCGTTTTGGAATCACTCAGTTTTGAAAAGCTCATCAACATCATAAATTCATAACTATAAAAATGTTGAGGAATAGATTGAGTTGTAAAAAGTTAAATTAAAACAAGACCATTAATATTGTATAATATTAAATTTTGTATTAAAATATTAACCCATCAGTCTATGATTTCGGTTCTAAAAATAAGTACTACATTCCTAACTTTATGAAGCTTTCATAAAGCTTAGCATCTTTGCTCTTTCGGGTCAAAAACCTACGATCTACATATTATAACCCAAAGCATATCAATATAAATCTAAAAATAAAATATACTATCACCTTTAGCCAAACTATAAATTTTAAATGTATATTATACGATCGACCTTGGGAAAATGCATTAAATAATAATATATACTCTTATACTATCAATATTTATTTTTAATCATTATAATACCATGTGAAAAGTACACCTTAATATAGAGGGAAAATTAAAACGAGTGGTTTGAGGTGCAGACCCTTTTTAATTAGAAGAACAAAATAAAAAAAAAATTAAAATTAAAACTTTCATAATATAATATTTTAACAATAATAAGTAGATAGTCATTAAAAACATTGAAAATTATATACCTACTAGAATATAGTAAGAGAAATTTAATCATGATTACTCGTTTATTATTATCTATTTTTTTCTTTTTTTGAGAAGCAAAAAGGTCTAGTTTTTATACCTAAAATAGAGGAAATAATTTATATTAAAAAAGGAACAATGTTAGTGATGAGCGACTATGGTGCAACGTGTAAAAATTTAAAAATAGTTATTTTCTGTAAATTGATGATTGATGTATGAACTACGAATTAGTTCAACTATACAATTCAGTTAACTTGTTGTGTTGTATAAATGGTTTACATGCAATATACTAAAATACAAATTTTAATAAATCAAGCATTGTGTTAAAAGTTTAAGAATCTCATACTAAGAAGTTGTTCATTATTAAAGATAAATTAAAATTCAAACAAGTTTTTTAAATTATGTGACAAAATACATGAGCTCTAACGTAAATTAAAAAATTAATAAAAGAAGAAAGTTACGAAGAAAAAGATTGTATACCTAGTTTTGTTATGTTACGATGAGATCTATTTTAATATAATACGAATTTTAACGAATACCTTTTATTTTAATTTGTTTTGAACGTAATTTTAGAGCTGTACATTGTTACAAAATAATGTGTATTTAACATGCAAAGTTATGAAGTATGCATTGTCATTCATAATTTTGTGTTAGGTGTTGTCGATAAAATATATGAATTAGAAAAATTATTCGCATGAATATTTTAAAAAATTAAACAAACAATTTTGAAGTTTTTAATTGCATTGCTCGGAATTTCGAAATTAACTAACATATTAATAGTAGTAATAACAATTATTGTTACATATTATTAATTTATAAGCAAAACGTTTTACGTATAGATAAAAACGTTTTTATAGTAATTTTCATGACCTCGAGATAATTTCGTGACACGTATTTATAACGATTGCAGCTATTATACTTGCATCGGTTGCTTTTGGTTTCGACGATTACAAATTATAACAAACTCCTAAATACTTCGCCAATAAAGAGAAACAATTTACCATTGCCACTGCACATACTGTCCTGAGAAAAATATGTGTAGTCCGGAGGGAATTTAAACGGACTGTTGTAAAACCAATACTATATACGTTAGTCGCTCGGTTGAAGGAACTTAAATGAGCGCACATCTCCCGACGTGGCGTAGTTAATAGTTAAATATATGATGGCCGGTATCATACGCTGGATTATTGTTATGGCAGTAGATGTATATACTACGTATTATATTAGATATTAATCCCAAACTAGACGATATTATAAAACCACGATAAAATATAGATTGGTTTTTACCTACTGCGTCAGCTATAGATATCATGAAATAATAATGTTTCGAGTACTCTCGGGAAAACGGCTATTCATACGGCTTATAGGGTTATACAGGAAGTAATGTAGGTACTAAATTGTAATTGTTTTCTGGGATATAATATTGCGTTCTAATTTATGGCACACTTGTCATAAAAGTATATTATAATGGCCAATAAATATCCAGTGACGTAGAGCCAGAATTATGTAATTACAGAAAAGGGAGGACGGTAAAATACAAATTGAATTTTTTGTTACATTTTTCAGAGTTTCTTTTTACTCAATTATTGAACAGTTGAATTATTTAAGTATCAGATTCAGTGGCGTGTCTACCTATTATATAATTTCAACCCCTCAATATAAAATTTTATACATTTTATTGGGAATGAAAAATTTACGAACACTTTTTTGGTAAATTACCGAGAAAAATTGACGTATATTTTTTAGTTTTTAGTCATAGGAAAACCTCCAAATGTGCCTTTATTAAGTGTCATTCATAAATGTATAACTTTGAAAATGTTTATTTCATTGTTTTGGGTAATTATGTGGATAATAATGTAATTACCTACATACCTTTAGTACTTACTATCCATGTATTTCTTTTTCTTTTATGTTAAAAATGTATCTATAAAATAAATCGTAAGTTGATAAAATCAGGTTCTTTTGGTACTCAGAGCTGTATTTAGAATATTGCCTCCTTGGGGCAATAAAATTGAGCCATCTCTTCCAAATCATAAGGAATATTATAAATAATATTAAATAATATTATAATATACATAGAGGTAAAAAAATAATAAAAAATATAATATACGTCCTAAAAATTTGCCGTTAAGGGCAACACGTAACCGTCGCCTCCCTCCCCCTAAAATTAATAAGAAGTAACATAACAAGAAGTATGCTTCATTTTTGCTTTTTTAAAACAATTTTGTGTTTTTTGTGTTATTTATTATGCTTTAAAATCTGAGCCCTACTTGTTATACTTATCATATCAATCAATCAATCATTTAATCAATCAGTCGAGGTACGGCTACGCACGCTGACAGTGATAACAGTAAAGAAAATAACCATATCTGTGATCAATGATTTACCTACATAATCAGTAAAATTGTGAACATATTGAATATTAAGCCGGTTCCACACACGACTGACGTATTTAACCAACTTTGGTCTTTGTTCCTACATGACTGGTGTATACTTACCAGTGCCTAACCCAGCTTTTATTGTCCAGCACTAGTACACGTACATTTGGTTATTGTTTATTGTCCTACACGGGTTGTTAAGTTGACCAACATTGGTGCTCCTTTGACTTGTATCTGCAGGCTTACCGACAATCCACCGGTACAAGCCACTGATAAACAACTGTAGATGTGAAGTGAAGCCCCCCACATTACTGACACATGGTCAACGGTGGTCAATATTGGCCAAGCATTATCAATCGGTTGAGATCGGCTTTAAACGTTTGGTAGTTTTATATTTTTATATCAACCATTTCATTTTAATGATTTGTTATAAATATAACCCTAGCAAAGGCGTTGAGTTTGAAGTGTAAAATGCTAATAATTTACTGGTAAAAATTTACCGGGCTTACATCACTACATTTTATTTAGTTCATAAAAAAATCAAAATGTAAACGACACCAAAACCTATTGTATTGTAAGAAGAATTTCTTCTGAAAAATAACACATAGACAGCGGTTTTTTATTATTATTGTCATTGCTCATCAGTCATTACCTACATGACTGCAAAAAGTGTACAAGATTGATTTTAAGAAATATTTCGTTTTTGAAAGACGTGTATGTTATATATCTGGTACAATATCTTAGATATAATTAGTGACGGCGGACTAAATATAATTACACATTTTTGACGGGGTTTCGGCCTTGAGTCAGTCTAGAATATAGGTTTTACTGTTTTAGTGTGTATAACACGCGGTGACGAGATCGGAACGTGAAACGCTAATATATTAATAAAAATATACTGTCTACATATTATGTACGTGCAATGTATTACAGCCATGATGATGTGCTGTTAAAATATTAATACGTGTGCTGGTCAACAACATTTATATGTAATAGTATAATACATATTATTTTAATGGCCGGTGAAATGTTTCCAAAATAGTGGAGTTTTCGATCTCGTAACGTTTTAAATTTAGTCCGTTAGTTGTATTATTATATGTACACGAGAACGAAAAAAAAATACAAGCGGCCACGGGGCGATAACCACGCACGGGGAGGTACGAACAGCAGGTATATGGGTGTAGGTGGAAGGTAAGTAAGACTGTGGAACCCAGTAAAAAAAAATTATATAAAAAAAATTATAATAAAAAAAAAAAATAACTTGTTAAAAGTTTTTTTTGGCAAAGCCGGCGGGCGTGCGTTCGAGTTATTCCTGGTCCGAACGTGCGTGCGTGCGTGCTCGCACCCGTGTACGCGTATGTGTGCATGTGTCTGTGTCTGTGTATCCAAATGTATTTACATACTTATATGTACACGCACACACGCGCACACATGAATATATATATACACGCATTATGTATATTTGCGACAGACCGTCGAGCACTCATCCTGCCTTTTAGCTCTCGGCTGCCGACGACTTCGCGATGGCCAAAGGTGTCTGTGACGGTGACGGCGGCGGGACGAGCGACTCTGCTTTACACGGGGTGTATGGGTGGGCGGATTGGTGGGCGGGTGGGTTGGCGGTGCGTTATAAGTGTACGCGGGCACAAACACACAAATACACACACACTCACACATACGTTCCAAGGCGAACGCTCTTACGCCAGCCGATGATGCCGGTGCTGCTGCGGTGGCGGACCGAACGTCATTTCGGGCGAACCAACACTTAAAATAAGCATACACTGTATACATCGTCGTCGCCGCCGCCGCCGCTTTTGAAACGCGCCAAAAAAGCTCGTTGTCGTCGCTAGTGATCGTCAGTGCGCTCTCCGTGTGCGGTTGTTGCGGACGTTAGCAGCGGGTCGTGCGTCTCGGCCATCTTACACACACACACACACACACACACACACACACACACACACACACACACACACACACACACACACACACACACACACACACACACACACACACACATATATATATATATATACTCTTGTATTCTCGCACTCACACACACACATACTCACATACACACACGCACACACACTCACACATACATACACGCACACACATATAAATACGTAAGCTCGCACGCACGCGAATTACGGTTATTTCAATTTTTCGCACTACTCTCCCCCTCCTCATCATATTATTGTCAAGTCGAATATAACCGTTATAATATTTCATCTTCGTAAATCTGCCTCGGACAGCCGCTGCCGGATGCGTGGTGTTTCGTTTTCATAATTCCCCCTCGGTTTTCTTGCCGATGACGACGACGACGACGATTGCTGAACATCGCATGAAAACGAAAACGCATCCGGAGACACTGAAGACGTTTCGACCACCGGCAAAAATCCGTCTTGACGACGACTACACCATAACCGTGATCGAGTGCACATTACGTGTTCGTATAGTATACACCTAATCGTATTATATGATATTATAGTATACCTACCTAACAATAGTTTATAGTAATTTATTATTGTGTCTTCGTTTTATGTTTTCCCAAAAATACACACTAAGAGAAAAATGTTTTATATAATATTAATTAATTTATATTGTCTTGCCCCTAAACAGTCGATCGTACTCCGCGAACCATAATCACCAACTCACTGCCGCTGGCGTCTAGACGTGTGCGCTGGGAAAATCAAACGTTTTCGGTGTTTATACACACGTGGTATACATTGTGCAAACCCGGAAGCAGGTATGTCACGACATTGTTGAATATATAAACAAACATATACGTCTAGTTTAGTGTATTATAATAAAACTGTGTGTACATAAATATATATAACTAACGTTTCGATAGGTTTAAACGCGAGTGACGATCGGTGTTATCCGTTGTCGCTCAGCATTCGGCGTTAGTGAAAATGTGCGCGTTAGACACGTGCCGATAAACCGTAATTTTAAATTATCGCGGCTTTTTTAAAGTCGGCGGGATGTTCGACTTTTGTCTAACAAAAGTCGAGATCGGCCGTCGCGAAATAATGTAATATTTGTACATAATATGTATTTAATATTAATATGATATATAAAATGTGTTATTATGCAAAATCGCTACACATTGACAAATGCGTGTATACGCGAACGAGTTTATATTACATGTATTATAAAGTTTACGTGTGTACGGGAGAGCGAGTTCGAGCTCGAGTGCCCATTTGCGCTATGGGAAGGGGGTGGGGGCAAGATTAACACGTGTTTTTACATCTGTACGACGAGATGGAAACGTTCGACGCCGCCGAGACGCTGCAATGGTATAATACGGTGTAGCGACGGCGTCGGACAACTCGAGCACGTCGATAACTATTATAATACACGCTCATTTCTATACACACGAAGCCGAGTGCATTTTTAGCTTTGTCTACGACATCGGTGTCCCCCACCGCAGCAGCTGCGGTCGCTCGCCATTCGAAATACCATTACACGTTAACGCACGCACCGGACTGCTCCGGTTTCGTCGGCTGCCCGTAATGTTTTGGCATTATTTCATGACTGCGACGGAGAAAGACCCCCGGACGATAGCCGGACGATAAAGACGGGGATAAACATACGATACATCGACAATAAAGTGAAAAACAGAGAGAGAGAGAGAGAGAGAGGGACAGAGACAGAGACGCAGGCAAGGTTCGAGAAAGATCGAGGGAAAGAGATTGATGAGTATATAGAAAAAGAGTGGGACAGACCGATTACGGGTACATGGTGTAACGCGTCCGTGCACGTGTGTTAAAATGATTATCGCTGCATAAAAATTTAGTTTTTATAGTAGTCCCAGCGATGTGCACGTAGGTTTAAATAGTTCAAAGTCAGCGGTACGCGCGAGCGAGGACCCGAACGCGACACGCTTTTTCTCGTGCTTTTCCGACTGTATTTTAATACACGTCCGGACAGTCGTCTCTGCGAGTTGGCTGCATATTGACAGTGGTGGTGGTGGCCGGTGGTGGTTATTGAGATTAACATGGTGATTATCATTATTTTAACTGTAAAATAAACAGAGGAAAACTGAGCTCCCATCTTCAGAGCCGGGAGACGTGTGTGCGTGCACGACCGAGTCATATATAGATACCTGATATATTAAAATTAGGGCTGGGACGACTTTGATGAAATTTCATCCCTTTTCGGTATTCCAAAATGTTGGTCCATGAATAGAAAATGTGCTTTGGCTGTACTAATTATTATTATTTTTATTTAATTTTATTTTTGATAAATTTTTCCATTGAAAGGTGTTTTATAGAGCATTTTTGAGATTTTTTAGGACATTGATAACCCACTTCTAATTATAATTGTAATTATGATTAATATGACTGATATCATTATTATCTTGATGATAATAGTAGCCTCTACACAGGGAACTAATGAGAAATTACTTATGAAATAACATTTACGTCCAAAAGAAAGGTTTTGTGGGAAATTCATGGGCCTATGCGATATCATGACGAGGAATATCAGAAATAAAAAGACGCTGAACTAAAGAGCTTGTGTAACATATTAAACATCAGAATGTTTCTAAAAGCAAAAATATTCACCCCGTAAGGGGGATGAAGTCTTGTAAGACATTTTCTAGGTAGGAATCCGACAAAAACGCGACCAAGGGGAATACTTCGCCAAAGATATGGTCATATAGGGTAAGGAAAAATAAATATATACATACACATTTATATATATATATATATTTTAAGATATTTAAAAATAAAGAAGTGTGTTATAAAGCATAAAAAAATTAAAAATGATATTATCAGCACTAAATCTTAGATATTATTGTAAACTCATCATGTAGACTAAAGAGCATCGAGTGCTGAGGTAATCATGATTTTTCTTAGGAAACGAGAGAAAATAATTTATAAAAATAATAGTCGCTAGCGATATTGCTGGAACTTTCAGATGAAATGTATCAAGGTTCATAACTTATATTATACATAGTATTTAACAATAAATAGTATATCAGTGTGTTAATTTTGACTTACAAATGAGGGCATATCCTATTTCTAACTTATGTTCCTATTAGTTTGCTCTTCCAGTACCATTGTACTAATTAGTCTAAGACACATTTATCTGAAAAATCGTAAATGATTGATTACATCGGAGTAAAAAATACGTTTCGTTGTGTCCGATATGTTATTCTTAACGATATTATTTTGCACAATATGAGTCATCAATTCATCACATTGATCTTTGTTTGGATCAAAATATTTCCTTGACATTCACGATTTGCCGTCTGAACACTCTGAATCGATGTTGTTATTACAGCTTTTTCCGTTTGATTAATTCTAGTTCCCATAGTTGCTGATTTTGTAATAAAGTCAAAACGGAGTAATAATATTATATTATCTGATATCTTGAGAAAAACGAATTGTATAGTATGAATTTCTGTACCGACTGAGCGTTTACCCGGGAATTCTGTTTGAGAAGCAATATTATAGCTCTTCTCTGTACGCGTTTTTCTAATAAGTTTGTGTTTCTCGGAAACTGATAGTCTGACAACTGACAACCATATGTGAAACAATATTCCTCGAAATACTACATACACGCACATACGCGTGTAATATATTGTCATGCCCAATGGTATTTGCTAGTATTATAATTACCTGCAGTGGTATTTTGATACATATTATGCACGTAATATAATTGTAAATACTTGCATATATATGAATATATATATATATATAGGTGTATATGTATATAACACTATGTGCTGCTGCATATATTATTATTATCGTATCGAGTTAATTAGCTGTGAGCCTCGGAACGTGTACTCTTGGGCGTGGTGTGCGTCAACTACTGGTCCCACGTTCCTACGTTATAATATGTATATTATATTTGTACATGTGAATACAATAATAAGGGACGATATATTAAAGGGTTACCGAGGTGAAACAATAAGACAGTAATCACGAAAGTGTATGTTTATGCCCTTCCCCCCCCCCTCGTGACTGCACGATCCGCCGGTTAGGTCACCCATCATAATAATGTAATATATTATTATTATTGTGTGTGAGTGACGTCGCGACGATGAGACCAGTAACTACGTCACTCGGTGTGTGTCCGGACGGATTTGCAGCGCACGTCTACAGCGGTTGGGTTCGGACACTTTGTGTGACGCGCGCGCGGGCCAAACTACGGAACGCGTTATTTCTACTCGAAAGCTTACTGCTACGACAACGATAACGTTAACGCGAGTATTGTACACGCGCAGCTGTATGTGCTTCAGCTCGCAACGATTCGGTCACCGCCGCCGTCTTCTGATCGACATCGTTGCCAAATGTTATCGCACGCGTTACAGAAAAACGTACTGTTCGGTGTACATTATATATATATATATATATGTATATGTATATATGTATGTATAATTATAATATGCAAGTACGTGGGGAGGGGGAGGGGAGCCGCGTGCCGCCGGGACGGTTTGAAATCGGATCTCGAAAATGTGCGTGCGCGCGCAAATCATCGTATTATATTATTATAAAACCACCGCGAAATTTTTATTTTTTTATTTTTTTTTCGCCCGTAAACGTTCTGTCAATTCGCCGTTGTCGCCGTGTCTCGTCCACGGTCTCCCGTCTCCGCGCGGCAGATTATTTTTAAATCCTTTTTATTCCGAGACGCGCCGATAAATTATTAGGTATTAAAATATACGTACCCGCGCGCTCGTCACACCCACGTCGTCATCGCCGCCGCCGGGGTACCCCTTTTTTGTTGTAGTATGCGCGTTCGTCCCGCTGTGTGGAAATCGTTTGAGACTGCAAAAGTCGTTAACGGGGGGCCCGGACGGAATGATATTATATTATTATGTGTTTGATTTCTTTTCGGAATATAGTACCCTATACGGTTTCGGTCCACCACAACAATATTGTAATAAATTGTGACCCAATAAAATATAAATATTATCCCGTCTATAAGATGTGTGTTTCCGCGCGTCATCAACAGACCGTCGTCTATCGTGCCGCATATCTTTATATTTATTATGTCTGTAGACATGTTCCACATAATTGATTTTATTTTCATATGTCATGACGAGTTGTGGTTTAACTATGAGGACTTCCGTAAACTTTAATATGGCCACCATATTAGCCGTAATTTTTGCATGCTTTTTGTAGATCACGAAATGCCGTATGCGGCATTTTGCATGTACACATGAATAAAGAATAACCAATAAGTAAACAAGTCAGTTGGTATCATATAATGTTAATAATTAATATAGGGATACAGTTATAATATGAATGAGATTTAAGATTGTTTAATGTAACGAGAATAATGGTTTTTTGGACATTTTTTAAGAAATCACGCGATTACAATCAATGAGATTCAATGTAAGTCTATACCAATTTCAAGCTGTTGACTAATTTTTTTTTTTTTTTGTTATTACTAGCTTATTCTTGAAGTGATTCAGAAATAATCGGTAATAATTGTATACAGTCACAAATGAATAATTTATGGATAATTTATGTCAGCGTTGTGTTAATATAACACGTTGTGCATCTACGTTATTTTAATGCGTCTGATTATTTTCTGTTGGAATCTCGGTAAAATTTAAAATATCATTTTTAACTTAAGTTTTAATTTTAATTTTCAAGACATAGTCTAAAACCTCTTAATATTTAAACATAATTGAATTATATGTTATTTATCAACCCGTGTATTTAGATATATGTCGGTGCTGGCTATAATAATTGGCAATTAGAAAATAGTTATTAATTAAACCCGTTTCAAAATATTATATTAATTACTAAATTATATTGTATATTTTCAAAGGAAAGTGTCCTAAAGGAGCATGTCATATCGGCTATAAGTTTTCTAATTTAGACAATCTCACGCGTACCCTCTCGGGATACCCAGAGGGCGTAGACGACATCGAAGCATAATGTACGTCCCAAGCTCATAAAGCTCATATTATAACGTTCTACTTGTGATAGTTAATTTTTAGTTATTATTATTGATTTTTATATAAAATAATGATGAAATCCCTACAATCCATTATTTTCAATCATTCCTTTTATATATAATTGAAATAATAATATGTCCTCAACGGCTTGAATGTATTTTTTTACTAATCATTTATTACGATACAATATAATACATTATAACTTATCAATTTATTTCGCAATTACTTACATGAAATTAAAAAAAAAAAGTTTAATTTTTAACAAAGAAATTAAGTTTGTTTGAAGTAAATATACTGTAGGTATGCTTGAGTAATAAAAATGGATGTGTTATATTAAATTTAAAAGTGACTTTTATCGTTCAATAAAAGACATCTTTAAGTAAAGCTCAGTTTACAGTTGTTTATGTAATTTTCAATACCTCAGTGTTAATTATCTGTGTTAAAGGTAGATTATATTTATAGAATACCTACTTCCAAATCCAAATCATTTTTCAAAGGAGATTATAAAATCTTTCTTTGATTTATAGGACTAATAAGCAATGTATTTTCTTTGAATGAATTGCACTGATTATTTGCAAAGATTTTAACTGTCTAAAGTATTGCTTATGTAACTATAATAAGCATGTAATTTACTCAGTATCAATTGGTGGAAGAATTATTTGTGCATCACGAAACTTTAAAAATTAATTCACGATTTAAAGAAATTATTTTCTGATAATAAATGACTTAGCTGTAATATAAAAATCCATATAACAAACATATTCTTTCAAATATATTCTAAAAATGTTCTTTTTGAAAATTAAATTATTAAAAAAAAAAAAAAATAAAGAACTATTTTAAAATAAAACTGATAAAATATTTAAGCAATAATTAATATAATAAGTAGTGATATATTTGCAAATGTATTATAATTGTATGTAGAATATAATTAATTTGGTTTGCAAATAAAAATAAACTATAACCATAAAATGGAACACCGTAACTTTTTCTAAACAAAACTAAAATATTTCTGGTGAATTTGGCATGTTTACACCCGATTGAGCTATGTAAATGTAAATATACACATATTACAATAATGTACACAATACGAGATACACGTTTTTTGTGCTTTATCATTTTGCAGGAAAGGTTATTGAACACAATTTATACTAATATATTAAAATTACCTTTGATGGACTGTAAATTATTAGCTTTAAGTATACTCTACAATTTTATCACGCTGCTATTTTAAACGTGAGTTAATATACTCACATTAATTAATTTACAACACTAAAATTAGATATTATCAATTTATATTTTACTTTATTTATTTATTTATTTATTTTCTTTATAAATTTCTGAAAATATATTATGAATATTATATAACATTAATGTTTAATTCATTCATTTGAATTTATCATAACGTATTTTGGAACACCATCAGAGGCGCCACGTTTAAAAAATGTCATGGAGGGCTCACTAATTTATAAATTATGTATTAACAGTTTTACCTTAGTCTTACCTACCATATATTATCTAATTTTTTATATTTTTTTTAAAAATTGTTCATTAATCAATTATGAAAATATAGTTATTTGTTGTCTTGTGCCTATGTTATCATATTTTAATAATATTAGTGTTATTGAAAATAACAAGAAAAAAATAAAAAAAACAAAAGTTAAAATTAACAATATATTTTTAAAAGTTCTATATTTTGTATAGAAAAGGTATTTTCTGCTCAGTGTAATTATTAATGATCTAATTTGCAACAATTTCGAAATTTATTTCCTCATCCGGGTAAACATTAAGAATAGAAATATCATTCAGTCATATTCGAACTTATTGTAGACCTTATATATGTTTCATATCTGTGAAGGGTAGAAAAAGATTTTTATACGAGTATGTACATGATCACACTACCATAACTGGTAATATTATGCATAATATTTTATTTAACTGCAGTAACATTTAACGAAGTAAATCATAGTTTTTCATTATATTCAAGACATCTTCAACATTTTTAATCGGTACCTGCCTTCATTTTGTTACATCTAAAAGCATAATTGCCATCAAAATCAAAACGGAGCTGAACCCTGTCTCATTAATGTCATTGGGGGACGTAGCCTCTAGTTTCTTGTATCTGGGTGCTTCTGAAGACCACCCAAACAATTTTAAAATATTGTATTATCATTTTTAGTATAATTAATAGAGAGACACTAACAGTTAAAAATAATATATTGTAATAAAATTATTATCACTGTAATAAAAGATATGATAAAATAGCTAGTTAATAATAATTATGTAATAATAATAATTATAATTATAATATGAAGTGTCTTATACTAAACTGTTAATATTTTCTAAATGAACAAGTTTTACGAGTAATCAATATGATGGTTTTTAATATATGGATTATTGCATTTAAGTATTTAAAATACTTAGGCATACATTTATCATATTAATTATTAATAAATATTAAAAAACAAAATATAATATTATGAAAACTTAGAGATTTTATAAAAGTGAGTTTTCAATTTCTTATGTTAATATATAATTGAGGTTGTTTTTAGCACCTACCACTTTTTATTTTTTTAAATCTATAATTTTAACCATTTTTAATGTTTGATTTTTAAAGTGTAATTGTACACTTTTTGAAAAAAATACTCTCAATAATAACTGAAGAGTTATAAAATGAAAATAATAAAAATAATTATAAACTGTTAATTATAAACAAATACATAAAGCCCTTTGTGATTATTTAATATAAATACTTATTTTGGAATATACATCAATTTGTGCCACATTTTAATTGAACAATGATTGAAATATAAAACGATTTTATCTTACATTACAAGTAAACATATTATATCAAATTTTCTCAATTAAGTTTTACGCTCGATTGTAAAATATCATTTCAAAAATGTCTACAGTTATTTTACATATTGTTGATTTTTGATTAACGTTTGGTAACCTTTTAATGAAGTTTATTTAAAAGGGAATCATAGAAGTGCATCCAAAAATTGGAAGGAAATGTCAAATTAATTGTGTACCGATATAACCTCTAGTCTACTAATTTATTTTATTTTATAACTCTATAGCTTTTTTCTAAAGATACTAAAATCCTATGAATAATTATTTTACATTCAAATTTTATAATAGGAAAAACATGAAATTTATAAAGCGTGAGGAAATACTCAGCTACGTAGGTACTTGAATTTTTTTAATTTACTCGTGTGTCACTTACATTTTTTTTATTAATTTAATCATGTATATAAGTGTTCAATCGAAATTCCTCGATTAATCATAGCTCTATAACAAAATAAATTGATTTTATATATTATAAAATAAATAATTGTTACTCATGTGTTATATAATGTATATCGCATTCAAAAAATAATATACAGGTAATATAACAGCAAAAATTTTTGTAAACATATATTTGTCAAATTATGAAAACAATTGAAGAACAATTACCAATTCATTTTTTTGTGTAAGAAATCTTATAAAACTAATTAAAATATAAAATAAAAACAGCATATTTTTCATTTTTCATTGTTTATTACGATATTTTATTTGTAAAGACAATTTTTATATTTTAAAATGATATTCAAAAACTTCTTAAACATATTAAAATATTGTTGACACAAGAAAGTTTGAATCATATATTGGTAGATAAGTACAAACGTCGTTTGATGAAATAATAAAAGTACTTACATATATTATGTAATATTATATATAAATAAAATATAGAAAATTGTTTTCATACAATCGATTGTCTACATTTAAATACAATAAGAAATGTTATTAAAAGTAAGCTTTTAATAATATAAGAGTTAAATGAAAAATTATATTATAGTTTTTGTTGTAGGAAGCTATACATTATTAAATTATATATCTTAAGACGTAATTTTATTTAAATTAATTCACTTAAACAGTATAGGTAAATATTATTAAAGTGGTTTCACAATACATACACTATACTTCTATGATTTATAGATAAAATTGAAAATTACACCGAGCATTTTAGAAAAGGCTTATAAAACTATAGGCAGGTACTATATATAGTTATATAATAATATTGATTTGGAATAAAATAAAAGTATAAAGAAAGGAATACTATGATTTTTTATAAGTTATAATGAAAAAGTAGGTATATAATATACGAGTATAAGGGAAACTATAACCTTATTCATATGTAATATTTTATTATATCTTTATGATAGTACAACTATTTTGATTATATTCTATCATAAAACTGTAAATTGAAGTACAATAATATTATGATATACTTCAACTTGAATCCAACTAAAATAAATGTTGCATAAATACTAAATACTAAACTTCAAGCTTACAACTATATTAGCTTAAATATTTATAAATTACTGTTTCTATGTTCTACAATAATCGAAATCAATATTATCGAATTCTATAACCTTTTTTTTTAAAATATTGACACAATAAAGAATTATAGTTTTAGAAGCTTTGTTTAGTTTTGCACAATTGCATGCAATTCGATACTATTTTCAGACTTCCTGTTAATTAATTTATTGAATATTTTAGTGTTCCAAACGTCTATTTTTGTTATGAAAAATATAATAGAAATACCTACGTATCAATAAGTTAAAAATAACTAATTCAATGGTTAAAAAATAAGTTTCATTCGAAATTATTATACCTAATAGGTAATAGCTGAATATTTCGATATTACTTTGACTATATACTCGCAGGGCTAGAGGTATCAGGTATGACTGTATGAGGGTCAATTTATTCATATCTCCCAGTGATAAGGTCCTTGGTTTGTGTACAACGTTGTATTAATCTATTAATAAAACGTATGTATACATGTGCAATATGTCCACGTGTGTGCATCTCTCTAATATAATATAATACAATTATCTAAAAATATAAAATGAATCATCTTCCTATATTATATATTCAATATTATACCAGAACATTAAAATATTTACAATCGACAAAAAAAGGGTTAATGGATATGATTTATGAAGAGTTAATACTTAATAGTTATTTAAATGTCGACGAACATATAGATTATTCTGTATAGAGACCAGAGAGTTTGATTTATTGAATTGACCGACCATTACAGTGCAGTAGGTTTGTATAATATATTATAATATAATAATACGTTTATCATAATACGGCCATCTATCTATATTTTATAAATTGAAAATATAAACAAATGACATCGGTACATATATTCTATACCTATACCATACACAATGTACATAAGTAAGAAATTAAAATTCTTAGCTTCAATATTTTAAAATTCTTTCAGACTAATTCAAGATCAAGGAATCTATTCATTGTAGAAAAATAGTGAAATCAACTCTGTAGTTCCAAATTAGACTTATAGCTGGTATTTTTATATACACCGTAAATCTGATTTCCAAGACATTTTTCATTTAGAAGTTGTAATTATATCTTAAACACTGAAAATTCATAATATTATACAAAGTAATTGGGTATGCACTATAGTAATTAATTATGTATTATAGTTTATAAAAAAGTTAAACACTATAAATATTCCAAGTCATAAAAATATGATTAAAAATACATATTAATTACAAAAATTATGTATGTGGATGACTATTCGATTTATAATACGTTTTTTTTCCAAATTTGATTATAAAAATTTTCTGCGCTTGCAAACCATATTATTATTATTATTTAAAAAGGTTTAATTTACAAACTAGTAACTAATAAAACCAATATACATTTTATTTGAGTGTACACTTTTAGTATAAAATAATTATTATAAATTATAAAGTACTTCAATATAGACCGAAATCAAGATTTTTTTCTCATGTAAAAATGAACTCTAAATAATATACAATTAGAGTATAATTGTGCGAACAATTTTCAATTAATAAATGAGTACATTGGATTAAAAATTACTTTTTAGTATAGATATAAAACCATAAATGCACCTATAATTTAATAAAAATTAACGAATCCTTCAAGTTTTCGCAATATTTATTTTAATGGATATAACCGTTCTTATATTTTATTATTTTTTTTTTTATGAGATTCTGGATAAAATTGAATACTGTACAGCCTGCGGCCACAAAATATCTCGGATACGCTTTTACAGATAAATAAACAAAATATCAAACTAGGTTAGTGTAAATACAATACCAATATTTTTCCCTCCGAAGAGAAAAATTTAAAAATGAATAGTAAGTACTATACAATTAAATTATATTAATTTAGTTTTTTTCGGTCAAAAAATAATATTTATAATACATAAGACCTTAAATATTATTTTATTAATATATTTATCATAAAACATGATTTTGAACAGAATTATTTATAGAATTGTTAAATATCGTAACATTATATATATAAAGCCTATACTATGATGATACACGTAGACAATTTAAACACACTTATGTCGTGTACAAATCGATTAAATTAATTATAAAAATGTATAGTGATATCAAAAAAATATTTTAAACATCATTTAGGTACAAACTTAATAATGGTTATAAATCAAATACCTAGTCAGTTTTCAATGCAAATTAGAAAAATTAAATTTAGTTAAATCCATACTAATATTATTACTAGCATTTTACTTAATGCTAGAGTATAATCATATAGTTAATGCAATATTTGTTATTTGGTGTTCTACATACCTACATTAGATATTATGCACTTAAAATGTTATTAATTCTAAAACCATATTATATACAGAGATAAATAGTAAATAGTAAATATTATATAATATCAATATGTATATTCTCAACTAATCTACTGCATTACCCTTGAAGGGTATTATATAAATAGATGTACTCGTATAAATAAATTAACCAATTCGAATTTATAATTACTAATTAGTATCTCTATGGAGTCCATCAGTTATTATAAATACTTTGATTGAACAACAAAAACTTATAAATTATTCTTGAACTATAAAATACAATTCAAATATTTTATAAAATTAAATACAAATAATAAATAACAACCCTTGGATTATCAATGTTGATATGATAGTTATCGGTTATCACATCTT
This sequence comes from Chaitophorus viminalis, assembly GCA_025469195.1. Lineage (NCBI taxonomy): Eukaryota > Metazoa > Arthropoda > Insecta > Hemiptera > Aphididae > Chaitophorus > Chaitophorus viminalis. The sequence continues at coordinate 241,483 of JAIPRK010000163.1, read as the reverse complement.
TTCTTTTGTACTTAAGAGCAAGGTGTATCAGTACACCTTGATTAAGAAAAATCATTATCACATCTTATCAATATACATTGCAAAATAATTAAAATTCCTAATTGATGAATTATATGTAATTAGATCGTCCATGCAGTTGAAGGTTACAAAATGGTTATAGAAATACACTCCCAACATGTTATGGGCCTGACAAAGTAAATATATGGTGTAGATATCCATTGTTATTTATTTTAATTAAAAACTGACCATTTTGTTAAGCATGATTTTAATTTTTATGATTGTGATACCTCTATCGCATATACCTGTGGAATTTACAGTTCGTCCAATTTGTTTGCATAGCCGATAATTTTATGCAAATAACCATCAAATATACAATCTGATACGTTTGCGAACGGCCGACGGTTATAAGGAGGCGTACCGCATAAACAGTAATTTCCTGAAAGCTCGTTTCTTTGACAATAAACCACCCTTACAAACTATAACAATAATAATATATATCATTCGTCATGTCGAATTATTATACTTACGCGTTTACGAACGCAACCCTCGTATAGGCAATTAATGTTTGCACGCGCTTTAACATGTAGGTACCAACATCGATATTATTAATAATAATTAATTAATTATTAATTATTTTTACGGTTTAATAACCCATAATTCACGATGTGCACACAACTTAAGTAACGGTGTTTGTATAAGTATACAGTTTTTCAATATGGTTTTCAGCGCACGCGTCCGAATAGCTTACAAATTGTTTTGCTTACTCATAGGTTACATAATATACATAACTCGTTGACGAATACATCTAATTACCTAAAATGCGAATTATTTTAGCGTTTCCATATCAAAAATAATAGTATATTAATTATTATGTGATGAGGACGGGAAGTGAGCAATATATTTCAGTCGAAATGCAGCCCTCGTCTACAGGTTACAGCTCGTGCCGTACACGTCGCCCGCGATTGAAATTGCTCACCTATCCCATACCCTTGCTATTCGATATACTATTTTTCATCATGTCCATCACTTTTACTAATACGACAGTGATAATAATTAGTAACACAACCGTCATGAACATTTAAAATGAAAAACTCCATAATATAGATTTTCACGTCGTGCAAAAAGAGTGCATGAATAACTCGACTGGCCTAAAATTCCGCTACGTCATGTACATGTATACTTATTATCTTTGGCGTAACTGGGGGGGGGGCGAACTAATGGAGGCTTAGTCTCCCTCTAATTTGTTTTGATTTTTTAGTATTTAATAATAATTTAAGCATAAGATTTTGAGGTTGAGATACACTTTTTGTAATATTATGACATAGATATAACAATTATTCAAAAGTTAATTTTATATTTGTATGAATACAAAATATTAAAATGTATTTTGCAATACGTAATTTAATAATAATGTTTTTATCTACCTAATAAAATAGTATGTGAACAGGCGACAGTGGCATTGTGGCGGCCACTTTCCAATCAACTTTTCCTAATCAACTCAGAGTCCCTATCATATTTTATGTAAAGGTATGTCATTTTTTTTTAATATACAGTAGGCCTATATGTAATTAAAGAAGAGAGGAGAAAGAATTTATGAAGTAATTATTTTGTGATGATTTGTGGATACGGGCTAAGAAAAAAAATATGGGACTATCACTCATATATTTTGTGTTATTGGCTAAATATATATGTGGGACCACAGACCCCCTAATATTTTATATCTAGTTGTATCAATGGAATTTATCCTCTCAGGATGAGATTTTGTTGTTTTGCTATGCGTTGCATGCAAAATGTAGTCACTTTTGACCACATTACGTAGCATCGAAAATTTAATTTTCGGTACACGTTTGAAAAACAATTATTTAAGTGCACTACTTATGTGATATGCAATCCGACGGAAAAATGAAGTAAATTGTGACGTCCACATCAGTCGACTGCTCCGGTATGAATACTTTATTATTATTTTTTTCTAAATATTATACACGTTATTTAAAATATTCTGAAAAAAAATATGGGCCCGGGTTTCTTTACATTTTTATTCCAGTTTGCGTGCTGTATGACATTTATATAACATGTCCTGCACGAACAGTTATTGTTACACACATTAATTGCGCATGTGCAATGAAATAAGCAAAACAATCAACATAATGTACTGTTATTGATGCGATGTATAGTGTTAAGAGGACCCCACACCAGCATGTGTTGTTTCAGCCTTACAAATATACAACTTTGCATTTAGTAACTCAAAATGCTCAAATACTGTGTTGCTGGCTTTAATATAATAATGAGCGTAAACTAACATATTATTAAACTTTTTGTGAAGAACATTATCTGTACTATTTTGGTCCACTTTTTACGATGTTTTAATTTTTCTGCGAGCAATGAGTATGTGAAATATTACGATAAAAAAAAAACTCATAGCTTGCTCGAAAATTAAAATATCGTGAAAAACCGGCCCAATAAAAAACAGATATTGTTTTTCCCAAGAAGTATGATAATATGTCAGTTTACGCTAATACTAAATCTAATAACACAGCATTTGAACTATTGAACGCAAATTTGCTAAATTGCACATTTGTAAGACGAAGACCAACACCCGCATGTTGTGGTATCCTCTTAAGGAGTGCGAGTTAAAGAAATACAGATTGGAAACATTGGAATTTATTTCGGTCGTAAAAAGCTATATTTATATTAGCATATCGACATTGAACTTTAGAGCCGCTTCGATATAAGCAACAAACTTTAATACATTTAATTTTGATAAATGTTTAGGCATATTGCATTATACGTCATGTTATAATAGCTAAAAATAAAAATTAAAAATATTAATAACAGAGCAGTGTCGCGTAATAATTAAAATGTGAATTATAATTATAATAGTAGCTGGCAAGTTTTGTTCGTCGATCGTATGAAATTATATAAAATACCACAAATGGGTAAGTGGGTTAACGACCCTGTCATGAATAATGATTATAATCATATACACCGAGACGTTTGAATAATGTGGATACGCAAAATTCGAAATACATTCTCGTAATATTATCTTAAACCAATTGGCAATTACTATATTGAATAATCTTAAAGAAACTCAACTTCTCATAGACCGTGTCTCACTATGTCCTTTTATAAAAATGGTTGGTATAACTAGTATGTTTTCGTCGGATGGTTTGCCTATAGTTTAAAACGTTTTAAACGTTCACTTCTCCAACAACAAATTACAAATTGTTTATTGAAAATAATACGTTTCAAGCGGATTATGTGTCCGGAAGTCTGACAATATTTCTCTTCGATAATAATTTTCCTTCCGGTAGAGAAAATTATAATATTCGCGATTTGAAACATAATTAATATTACATGAGTCATAAAACATTGTCGGTGAAACGTACAAAGTTGTTTCTATAAATGCGAAGAACTTCATCTCTGCTTATTTTCCCACCTTATTAATGGAATATTTTTAATGTCACAAACTTTGAGCGAACAATAACATTTCTGAGAGGTTTATTAATAAACTTAAATGCGTTGTAAGAGAACATAAACATATAATCCTTTATAAGCTTTCATTATACCATTTCATCAAAAGTATACAGATTACGAATGTAACAGAAATTGTATGACTTTTAAACAATTAGAGAATTAAGTTCTCTAAAATAAATCATGATTAAAATCCACCATTAAAGAGCAGCAACTTAAAAATATAATGATATTAATGAATACAATATAAGAATACGATTTTGTAACAAATGCTCAGCATTTTGCAGAATAAGACATAATTTATTAAGTGACTTATCAATTATTTATTATCATTAGACATTATATTTTTATCGAGTTAATTAATATATGCAATAGTTACACGAAGAGCAGATTTATTTAATACATATTATAAAGATCTAATTTTAGGAAGAGATTGTCCCACCAATCATGTGTATCTATACAGTTGAGTACTTATTTTTGTCATAACTTACTTTACATTTGTAAATCATTTAATTACAGAATAATAATACAGTATATATTTGACAACTTTATAATATAAATGACAAGTAATAAATTTAAATTTCATTTTCAAACTCTATGGGTTCTAGACGTTCTAGTAAAGCTTTATCATACATATTTTTAAGGTTTAAAAAACACTCATATTTAGCTTACACTTTAAACTCAACATTTAATTTTTTTTTTTTTAATTACATCAATGCTATTTATGTGTCATGTTTTTATTATGCGTAGCAGATTTTAACATTAAGTCAAGAAAAAATTAGTTTCAAAAGAACAAATTAATGTATTGATGCCGAAAAAATTAATTATTTTGCAAATAACAAATATGTAACGCGTAGAAAAAATCCCCTGTTCAAGTGAAGTGAAATGACCAACGCTTTAAAGTTTAAAAATAGAACAATCATCTGAATAGGTAGTGGATACTTTTATACTTAAAGTAGAGGCCAAATTCTAAAGGAATGTGCTATATTAAAATAATATTGCAGTTTGTAACGGTTGGGTCTATTTTTCATGTACAAAATTTAAATGCTTTTTGTATCATTTAAACTACTAAGAACGATTTCTTGGTCCTTTAAAAACATGTAAAATTACGTATAAGAATGTGAAAAAATGCATGTCTGCAGCAGGTTTATTCAAAATTAATAATATATATATATATATATTATCCCGAATTAACATAAAAATAAATAAATCAATAAATAGGTAATTATAACAATAATTTACAGTGTTTTTCTTTTTTTTAGTTCTTTTAATCGAACGCTATATATATTAGTTGGATGATTCTAGAATATTATGCTATTCCAGATAGGCGGATGATACATACATACATATATACATACATACATACATATATATATATATATATGAATACGTTTTTTTAACCAATTTAACCAATGGGTGTATTATTGTTAACAATATATACCTCCTACGTGTGATTAATTCACTGCAAAGAAATTCTATACCTATAGAATCTCTCGTGGTTCGTTTCAAAGAGAGATAAGTGAAAAAAAAACTGTTTTGATTTTTAATCGTAATAAATGGTACACATTATGTGTATATTCGCGTAGTAATAATCCCAAACGTTAACATAATATTTTTTTTACTAAAACATTAATCGTGCACCCCAAAAATAGTCTCGTATTGCGCAAGTTGATTCACATAATATTATCTATATATAGATTGCATGGATGAAATCATATAATATGGATTGGTGATATATATTTCTCGTACACATTTTTTACTTTTACACAAGATTTTACCTAACCGCGATTCATTATACGATACCGATATAAGTTGGTCGCGGTTTTTATTATTTTAATTTTTTGTTCCCTCCCCACCGACGCAATTGAACCGTGCTATAATATCAATGGCATACGATAGTGGTTATACATATTATATACAATATATATTATATAATATGCGTATTAGATTCGCGCGGTGACATCGCACATACGGTCATTATATTCTATTTTACGAGACGCTGAGCTCTTTAAATATTTAAAAAGAAAATTACACACACACACACACGGTTCAAATACGTAGTATTAAATATTAATAGTAATAATAGTATAATAATACACGCGCGTATAAATGTCGATTGCGTGTGTACAAAGGACGATTTTGCCTATTATTATTATTATTATTCGTGCAATGATAACGCAATAATAATAATAATATCATTTTGCCCGTGACTCTGTGCAGTGCAAATGTCAGAACAACGAAATATTATTAACTGAGGCCAACGATACCGAATCGGCAAAAGGGTCACTCTCTATTTTTAATACAGCGCGTTTAATGGATAAGAGACCGCGCGCGCGGTTGTGTCGTACACATACTGCTCAGAGCCGGCCCGCGACAGCGGCAGCGGTGACGCGCACGCCGAATACCGTGCACGATAATATTGTAATAAGGTATTATAATATGATGTACGGGCACGTAATTATTTTTACCATTTTGCCTGTTTCGAATACGTCCGACGTAAAAAACAATGCACGGCGATCTATATAATGCAATTTTGCATCGCGTCATTGCACACTTCTTACCTCTTCGGTTAATAATACATATTATTATCATATCGTATATATATATACATACATACATACATACATACTGCAGTGTGTTTCCTTTTAGATGTAACACCAAAGTATTTCCGATCAGAGACCTCGGATTGATATGGGGTGTTCGGGAGGAGGCAGGTAATACAGAAATACACATTTTTTGATGATATTCTAATTTGTATTTCTTTCACTGCCCCTTTAAAATTCGCATTTTATGATTTTAATACCGAAAACGAATAGACCGATATTTTTAAAATAATTTTGACTCCTTGACTAAAACTAAAATAGGCTAAATGACGATGAGCTAATGTTTAATTGAAATAATTAAATTGTTAACGATTATCATATGATTTTACATATTTTCGTAGTAATTTCACGTATTCTTTTTGTATCGTCTAAAATATCGAGAATGATGAGCTAAATTTTGAACATTTTCTAAGATAGTTATAATAATATGAATTATTTTTTTAAATAAATAATAAAAATTACAAAAGGTGTATTTAAAATGTAAAAGTCAAACAATGTAGTAGTTGTATATCAGATAACAAAATCTAATCAAATATGTCAATAACTTCATCGTAGTTCATACGATGATGTCTCAATGAGCGTATAATAATGCCAATCTGTTTAATCGTTCCTTTGATATTCTATAATTCATCCGTGTTTTGATTCACTACACTGATGAAAAATTCCCTTCAGCTGTTGCACCTGTAGTTGGAAATGTGATAAGCATTTTTAATAATATATAAATTTCAAAAAAACAGTTCTGGTCACATTATTTGAGAGTTTCTCAAGGTGATGAATTTTACCTCTTTCAACCAGTAATTATGTGAAAGTTCAAATCCACCAATTAATATAGATTTAAAAATATCTCTAAATATATTTATCTCACAAGTTACTAAGTTTGAAGTTTAACGTTTAAGTTCTGAAACAGTTATTAATGTTAAATTAAGTTCAACAGACTGCGGTATGCATATAATCTGATATTGTGTCTAATGCTTCGATTATAGAACTTAAACCTGTGAATAATTGTAAAACTGTAAAACACAATAATTTTTTTCCACCTCTCTTGTTTTACATAATGGATAAAGTGCCTGATGGTTTTAAAGTATTTTTTAGAATGTAATTTTTTAGATTCTGAACGGAATGATGGAATCTATTGATTTTACAATGATGTGTGTTTTTTTTCTTTTGACGACACCTTTTTTTGCAGTAAAAATGCTTCGATTTGCTTAAACAGCAACTTTTCTGAAACAAAAGTGAATGTAAATGGATGGTACTTGGGCAAGTCAAAAATCCAACTTTTTCAATACTTTTTAAAAAAAATCGAAAAAAACGATAAAAAAAATTACAAAAACCGGGAAATTTTACGCAAAATCACGTTTTTACAATATATATTTTTTTTAAAATGCTTTAACTCAAAAACAAAAAACCACAACAACTTGAAATTTTCACCAAATCTTTATATTGGTATTCTCTATACGTGGTTATGTTTTCAAAGTGTTTTGACATATTTATGGACAATTTTAATTTTTGGATTTTGTAAAAAAATTTTTTTTATACATCTATGAAATTTAATTAGCTGGCCAAAAACTCTTGAAAATTTAATACAAGGTTTATAATAAGTTTAACTTATTGTAACTAAAAAATATTGGAGATCATTTTACTCGAATTTTTTTTAAAAGCCCATAAAGCTCAAATTTGTACAAAATGTGTCAAAATCACGATAATTTGCAAGTTATTTTGTAGATAAAAATTCATAAAATTTTTTCTGTTTATAACTAAGGTTCAAAATTTTAACACTAGGTTATCCATAAGCTACTCTTCAAAAATCTTAAAAAAAATTTCTACCGGACTTAGAGGAAAAAATTTTATGGCTGTTTGAAATTTAAATTTTTACGAAATTGCATACTATTGCATTATATTTCAATTTAAATATAAAATACTACATTATTATATACCCATTTTAGACAAACATATTAACTCCATTCACTATCGTTATTCGTATACAATGATATCTATCACTGCATTCAAATTTAACAAATCCATTGTAATAATGACCTATCCTATAAACGAGGTGAACTCCACCCCCAACTGTACAGCAAAGCGAGGCCCACCCGTTCTTTTTAATTATTACATATAACAAGATAAAAATAGTCCACTTCCAATGTGTAAATATACAACAAATTAAATAAAACATTTTGATACAACCAATGGGGGAGGGGGACTTCTACTCCTCCCCCTTCCATTAATCCATACCTGCCCGAGTGGATAATATTTTCAAATATTTGTGAGACTGATGGGGTTGATAACATTTTGGGTCTTTCTTAACATTACCCGGTTTTCTTTTTGTCATTATTATTGTTGCTTTTTTCCAATCCATAGAAAAATAGTTCATTTTTAATAGCGCATAAAATAAGACTAACTTAATTTTTTTGGATATTTCTTTAATACTTTGATACTTTGTGGTAAGGTTACGTGATTTCCGGGTTGGTTTCAATTATGTTTGGCAAGAGTTATAGGACTTCTCAAAGGTAAGACAAATAATTTACACGCGCTAATATCTTATATATTAATATTTATATTATAAATATATTTGTTTTTTTATTAAAAACAAACAAAAAATGATTACATATTTGGGTCGTCGTACACGTTATATGCACTTTAGCCGCAGCACTGACACCTCCCCAGTGGCCTTAAATATTATAACAAAATGCAACTTCAGCTATAATTTGCTTTCAATTATTTCCTACTGTTTAAATATTATCAATGAAATAAATTAAAAGTACTGGCGTGTACAACACAAATACTATAGATATATCGTGATCATATCATTATTTAAACATGTCGCGACCAGTGTGATTTTACATAGGCACGTTTCCGCAGTCTCAACCCGAACACTGTGTAGCTTGGGTAATTTTTATGTTCAGTCACTTTGTTCTGTTTTGTGAAAATAACTGTTTATGTGATGAATTAAAAACTTAAACATCCCTACCGAGTGGAAACAAATAATTTAATAACAAATAAAATAAAAACTCAGTGACATTTTGAATAAAGGAACAACAAAATTTTGTGCTCCTGAAGGTAATAATAATAATAATTAACGTAACATTTCTTTTAAGTGTAAAATATTCACCGACATTGATAGTATAGTATTATTAAGTATTATTATTTGTGAAAAACGCTATTCAATACGTCCGGTAGATGAATTAAATGTTTGCGAGTACCTCCTATTACATAATATTCTCGATGAATCGATACACGCATTATTTATTCATACAAAATGCGAATTTATATCAATCGATGACGTTGATACAGTTATTTAAGTAAATAGCATAATATAATATTGTTATGTTCTGTTTTGTGCACGCGAATCGTTGCAGTTATTTTACATATTTTATATGTTTCAAATATGTCAATAGTCTATTAATACATACCTATTATATAGTTTTAAAATAATACTGCCTATATCAATATATTTTAATAACTAGGTACTATGCTTAATCTAGGCACATGCAAAATAATATATTAACGAATATACGCGTCCTACGGAGCAATATGCATGATAATAGTGTCCTCTGACATACTTTTTAAATAGGTTATATTGATGGCCATTATTCATTGATAATGTTTATGCTGACATGTAAAATAAATATTTCCGTAGGCACATAAAATATAAAATAAATAAATCGGAAAACAATAATGATAAATGCATTCATTTGAATAAATATTCCGGGCAAAGGTAACTCACACGGTAATTACTAGGTGAAAATGATCGAATTGATATTTTTATATTTTACGTTATCTTAATAATCTTAATTCATTTGTCAGACCTTCGGGACACAAAGACAATGAATGATAAATGATCTATTCCCGTTGGGCATACTTGTAATTATTGAAATAAAAAATATTTTATAAAAAAAGATAAGAGAATTGCGTTAAAATCCAAGGAGAGTCAAAAATAAAAATAACCCGTTATTTATGTTCTGGCTTGAAAGTTTTTTTTGTGTTGCGTATTTTGGAGCAGTCTATCACACGTCGGGATTATGCATTGTAATGAGTAATGACTAATGAATATATTAAAATCTATTATAATTGAAAATGATGTCTTACTTTTCTTGTTGTATTTTTCGATTCAATTATTCAACACAAAAGTTTTTATACTTTTTTTTGAAGCAATTAAAAAACAAGCTTTACTATGTATTGGGTTTTTTTTTTTGGTGTGCGTTTAAAGTAGGTATTTTAATACCATAACATAATATTGAATGATAAAATAAAATAATTTAGCTTATGAATAATATTATCTCTTTAGTATTATATTTGTTAACTAGTATAATAGTATCTTAATGATCCCAAGGCCTAGTTATCACTTAAAAACTATAAATAATAAGTTAAAATACCATTTTATTGATGTTTGATGTTTTTTTAAAAAAAATGTAAATTTAGATATCAAACGATTCCTAACGACTTGATTCCTAAAACAATTAAGTTTTGGGGATTCAGACTGTACATCATACTACCTAAAACATATTTAGCGGCGTAAAAATGAAATAACATTACACAGTCATAGGTAGTAAATACAAACATCGTTATTGATTTTATACAACTATGATAACTTTTGAAACGTTATTTTTTAAGACATATTTATAATCATTTGAATGTATTTATTCCTCGATGATGTCACGGTATATAATTGAAAGATTAAATTACAATGTTTTGCGTGTCAATTAATTTTCAAGTTTGAGATTTCATAATAAAGATAATCAACTTAACGCATATATAAAGCATTTTATACGTCAGACCTACCTGTTATGTAACTATGTAAAGAATTTGATGAGACATGTTTTATTTTTTATTTTTGTTAATACAGTAGACTACACTGTATTAAAGGGTGCTGTTGGGGAACGCACGTCTCCACAGAGATATTTAGTTTTGAAAGGGTGGAATGCACAAACATTTTTCTAGTGGTGGGCTAAAAAATATTAGTTTAGCTCGTTAAAGTGATTTTCATTATTGAAAGGTAATAATACGCGTTATGCTGTGCATTTTTGAAAATTTTATAAATTATTATATTTTGCTGATACTACGAGTATGTATATAAATGATGACTGACATCAAAGTATAATACTAACGCAATAAAAATAATATATTTTTTATTTTGGGCTTTTTGTGTGTTATACTTATATATAATATACAATATACATATTTTAAGTAAATACTTTATAATCATAATATATGGTAATTTTTAAACAATTTTAACAAGTATCAACTATATTTTACTTATAATTACCTACGAATAGAACTTAAGAGCTTATGAAAGTTGAATTATTTAAAAGTTTAAATACTTTTTAATCTACTAAATATTATACTATTAGGTTTTTTTTTTAAATACATCTCAATTAAACAAGAAAGTGTCTACAACAAACTTTAAGTATTATTGAATTCCATCGCAAGAAATTAAATTATTTTATCAGTGTGACAGGGTTAAAAACTATTTTCTTAGCTAGAAGCATTTATCTTCCAAATAGACAACATCAATTAATCTCAATATATCATATTTCGAAAAATATAACACAAGTATAATATATAAGGTGATTTCTAACCAAAAATATTTCGTTGCATTAAAAAAATGAGAGATTTAATGATGGATTGCAATATGATAGATTGTTGTGGCGACACTAATTTTGTATAATACACCATGTTCTAGATGTAAATATCATAATATGTAAGTAATGTGTATAGATATAATTCACATGGTAGCCGGTCCAATATTCACTTCGTTTTCAAAATGTATCCGGGTATTAATCTTACTAAGGTTTTTGTTGTTGTTGTTGTGATTATTGCCATTATTATTTTATTATAAAATATCACAAAAAAATATATGGTTTAATGTATGATGAATGTTCTAGTACAATATTTTTGTTTGATGAATATTAATATCATAATAAAAGCTGTTGATTTGTCACTAAATTTGTCACACTTTCTCTGAAACAAACCAATCCATATAACCATAACACCTACTCTATAATTTAACAGATAAAATGAATATAATATAATACTTAGATATTAATACCTATTAAACAATGTGGTTTTTTCCTGCGCAGGAAAAATAAAATAACGTACATACTTTTTACTTTATCAATCTTTGGTCGTGGAAGCATCTGCGTCCTTCGTTGCTAAAATTAGGTTTATACGAGACGTGAGCCACGATCGTGATCTTTAGAAGCGTGGCTCATGGTTTAACTTGATAAAATAGATAATAAATAAATCTATTTTGTCATACGGTTTGTGTAAACAGACAATTCGTAGTTCAAAACCATGGTAATATGGTATTATCGTTCACGAACCGGCTGGTATTAATTTGAGTTTAGTATCTGTTAGTATAGCTTCCCTCATTGTTGTGTCTATTATTTTGTATCTTGAATTTAATTGTATTTAACACATTTTTGGATTTTTATTTAGCGTGATATAAACGTAGAACCACCATAATTTTTACGCCTTTGGAGTCATTACTTTACCCACCATCTCCTTTTCTTTCTATTTTTTTAACTTAGATTTATCACTTTCTGTTAATCGTTGTTTCGGTTGTTGAACCAATACACCAGACAAAATGTCACATGCCTTCACAATTAACGACCCCACCTTTACTGAACTAAAATCTAGTTAACTTGTAAAGGCTTTCACGATTCATGTGACACTTTTTGAAACCACGCTCATGAGCTGCAACCAACCAATACGGTCGTAACTCACGTCTCGTGTAATCCTACCTTAACCCTAGATGAGGTTAAAATTGTTTAAACAACATTGAACGCACGTGTATCCATATCATATTTTATTAATTTTTTTTTTTTTTTTTTGATAAAATCGTTAGAACTTAAACTTTAACGACTCTATGTGTTTTCAACATTTTCATTTGATGAAGAATATAGCTGATGTCTGGAGAAATAGAAATAGATAATCGCGTTCGAACCGCGAATGAGATAAATTTTGATTTCCACACGTTACCATCGCGACAAAACGATTTTCACCAACATCATATCGTTTCGCTTCGGTACACCGTGTCGATGAGTACACATAAAGCGACCACCAAGTCGTAAACATCGATTTAACTGCCAGCGTAAATAAATCGAACGTTTTTAATTTCGTTAACAGTACACCATGATAAGGTCAGTAACGTATAGTGCACACCTACGCACGCACACTTGTACACACACGAACGCGCGCGCACGCACGAATACACACACGCACACACGCACACAGGCACATATTCGTCGGGACATGGCGACCGTTTTTGTTTACATTCGAAACTGAACATTTGGTATTCATTTATTCTCCGGCCGTCTCTCGCCGGTGTACTGTGCGTATTATAGAGCATATAATATCTGCGTGTCTAAGTTTATAAATTATTGCGTATTGGGCATTGGCAATATTATTATTGGCGCGCGTAGACGTCACGGCGTTTCTGTCGGGAAGTATCGACGTCGACCGCGGTAGCAGGACAGCGCGAGCGGTAACACGCGAAACGTACCGGCGGAGACCGCGTTGTCGATGCGTAGCGGAACGGACACGTATCGTGATGGCACTATTCGTTTATATTGGGTGCAGGGATGGCGAACCTATGGCACGCGTGCTAGAAGTGGCACGTTGACCAAATTTCAATGGCACACCAGATATTAAAATTTAATAAAATGTTTATCATAAATTGTAGACTTTGTAACGAGAAATTTTAAGAATCGATTTTACATAAGTTTGTAATAATGGGCATTGTATTTTAGGTATAATATGATACGATAACACAAACTTATGAGTATAGTCCTTTATTGTTAAGAGGTGAAAAATATACTAACGATTATATAGATATTTTATAATGTTAATCGCGTACGAATGGACAGTCTCAACCCATCGTACATATTATGTCGTGGTTGTAGTTTGTTATATATGAATAATACACGTATAATAATTAATGCTAAATATGAAACAATAAGAAAGAAAATGTCTTTGTAAAATACAACAACAGAAATCGCATCAAAACAAATGTACATAATATAGTAGGTACCTATTGTATCTTAATAATAGCTAATAGTGAAATAGTATCTAATACCTCTTAATAATTTAAAAATCTATTTTATAAAATGAGAGTTAACAAATAAACGAGTACGTAATAAAATATATGTATATTTATGGCATACTCTTTCTGCAATCTTATCTATTTTTTTTTTCACACAAGTATATTTCAGAAAATTTGACTTTAAATTTTGGTACTTGACCCGAAAAAGGTTCACCTGCCTTTCAATATTATCATGTGCACGGCAGCATTCGGGCTCGCGCACATATTGTTACGATGGGAAACGATTTCCGTCCCGCACTGATTCAAATAGAAGATTCGGATCTGACTGCAATAGTCGCAACGGGAATAAATTCTAGTGCGTCTCGTTCAGGCGATACGCATTTGAATACGGACACTTGCAAGCAGACGTAGAGAAAATATAACGGCGAATAACAGTGTTCGACATAAACAGACAAAATTATAAGATAATAATATAATCGCTATAGGAAATTATTTCTGCACAAAAATATTCACCAATACGATAATATGTCACGGTGAACATAAACATACCTACTTATAGTCATCTAGTGCCTTCAGCATATGCTCCCTCTTTACATTGAAAATGTCTCTTAGCCATGGATTATACTTGTGACACCTATGTATTATTAAGTTTCTCGTAAGAATAAGAACAAATATGTATCCAAAGATTTTGTGACAAAAATGTTGATCGATTTTTGATACATATCCCGGTATAACCATTTAAACCTAGGGCCTAGGGGTATTATTTCACTTCTTGGAACTACTTGTAGAGCGCAAACTATAATCACGTCGTTATATAATATAAAATAGGTTCTTTGCAAGTAAATACAAAAAACAGTGAACCGGTCAAGTATAAAAACGAATGATTCAATGTATTTCTTTAATATTATGAAATATTAAAATGAATGTCTTCATTATACTTATATAAAAATGTTTAAATTAATATGGTTTTTTCTTTCTTTATAAATACTTATTAAGTTATGTTATAAAATATAATTTATATTTAATTAAAAATCATAAAGAATATAAAAAAAATTATTTTTTTTTACTATGCATTAGATTTATATTAATATAATATTCATTGTAGGTTATCAAAATATAAAATTGTATTTTTTTTCTTAAAAAAAAGGGTTTTTTTTATTTCAATTGCAATATATAACTTGAAATTTGAAAATAGTTGAACCTTTATAATATACAATATAGAAAAGAATAATTTTCCGTCGATTTCCAATATTATTTTTTTGAATTTTTGAATTTTGAACGTTTTACACAAACATTGAAAAATCGTATTTGAAAAACATTGACCTCAGGTATTGTACCTTTACCAGAACTGCAGTTTAGATAAAACGGATTCTTACATCGATGATATCTCCGTATGGCAATATCATGTGATAAATCGAATGGGAATTTCAGAAATATTTATCTGATTTGTGTTTGATCATCGATTACTGCAGTACGAACGATTGGACTAAAGGTTTGTACGAGGATTTGGGAATTTAAGGTCACGCAAGGTATCGTCCGAAATGAAAAGAAACGGTCGTTTACGTTAAGTGAGGTTGGGTTGGGTATATAAGACAGGTCAGAGACGCGGTATTAACTTTGAGATCCATATAATATATTGCGAATAATGTTTGTATTCATTTCCATTCCTAGGGCCGATAAACGATATGTCGCACTAGAATTAATTTAACATAGAGGGATGGACAGTTTAATCAAAAGCAGATATATACTCGTATTTATACAACAAAAATAAAATTAATTTGATCAATTTATAATAGATATTTTCTGGTGCACCGTAACTCCGCATGCATCGCGGCCAGTTTATAATATATCACCTAAACTCCGCATACAAGATTTTTTTTAACTCCACACATAATTTTTTTTTCAACCACCCTAACTCCGCACATATTTTTTTATTGTTTATATATTATGTTATTAAAAAAAAAAAAAACATTTATATCAATTAAATTAAATTAATTTTTTAAACTAAAAACTAATTATCTAAGAAAAATAATAATATTTAACACAATTTACAATAAACATGATATGTCATTATGATGTAAATTAAAACTAAATATTATTAAATGTTATTAAAAATGATGCTAAAGTTTTTACAAAATTATATCTATCGATTTGGCCGTCGTTATATAATTCTATTTTTTTTATTTATAAATTCCATATTGATTTTTGTTTACTTGTAATAATCCTACTTTCTTTATTATTAGCAGAATTCATTCGTATATAAGAATCCGTCTGTATAGCTAATCAGTTTTGAATGAAGACTGAAATATTTTGATGTGCTGAAGTAAATAAATTACCAAAATTTGGCATGAAAAGACATGCAGTTGTTTGTAGTTCTCTCCAGTGTTGCTTTTTTTTTGGCCCAAATACTGGATGGAAATGTAGTATCGGTTTTTGCGATGTTTTTTCTAAGAGATCATTTTTTTTAATTCGTGCATCCTTGGATTATTTATTTCCTTAGATATTTCAATCAATTTTATTCCATGTGGACTTTCGGTGTTAAAAATATTTTTAGAATGCGGAGTTGGAGATTTTCAAAATAATTTTATTTATGCGGAGCTACGGTGCTTCCATATTTTCATTATAAACTGTAAATGTAAGATCGAAATTTTAGAATAATATAATTATTCAAACAGTTACTGTTTTGTAGTTTACATTACCATAATTTTATTTTGATAATAAATCTTTTTAAGTAGAATATTTTTTAACTTTTTTTTTCAATTCGGTAAGCATTGATCACTTTTTTTTTGATAAATTTGGTTCAAAATATCCTATACATGGTTTCAAAAGTGACGAAATATTTTCATTGTATTGTTTCTAGTCTGTAGTCAGCATAAAAATCATCACTATCAATTTTAATTCAGATGATTTTTTATAGTGATTTCAACTTATTTCGTGAAGTAGATAAAGTAAGAAGTTGAACATTGATATAACATTGTATATGAACACAGTACTGCAGTTCATGATTTGAAATAGAAGAATTTAAAAATAAAAATTAAGTTAAAATAAAAAATGTGAAATCGTTAATGAATCATAATAATTATATATAATGTGCAGTTACCATGTTTTTAATTATACAACTTAGACATGTAACACACAATGTGACTATAAGATTGATCGATAACATGAAGAAAATACAGAAACAGAGTAAGTGTAGGGACTAGGGGTATCATATTAAAGTAACTACAGGTTTTAATATTCAAAAATAAAAATTCATAAGTAATAAGTATTAAAAACCGAGCCTTATTAACAGGTCTTATGTTTACGTTTTTAATTTATTTGTTTATTTATTTATTATGTGTCAAAATTTTATTTTCCTATGAGTAGAAATAGCGCTCCAAACTCTTCATGTAGAGCTATCAATTGATTAGAACATCCATTTCAGTTGAAATTTTACGGAGTCTATTTTTATAATTTTCAAGAAGCTTAAAACATATCTCTGAAAAAACTATATTGGCAAAACAATGAAATTGATTTTTTTCGTTCGGTTGTGATTTAGAAATTAATTATTTACGACGGATTTAGGTTTTTAAGATAATAGTAATTTTTTTTTTTCATTACACAAATAAATTATACAAATTTATAAAATATATACATTTAAAAAATTATGTTTGGGCACTCAGTTTTTATAGAGTTTTAATAATGTGAATCTTTTTTTCGGCTCGATTTACATTGTAGATCATGACTGATGTGATGAATATATTTAGTATATACCATAGTTATGATTAATGTTTTAGTTGTATTTTTCTTGGATAGCCAAATATTATGCAAAAAGATTATCGATAATTTTAGGGTCAGAAATTAGATGTAGTTGATAAAGCATCAACCAAATGGTTTAGTCTTTTTTACTCATGAAAACGAATGAGAAAAAAAAAACTGTACAACAATATTGGAGAAACGTTAAAAATATCCTAACAAAATTGTTACCCACACAGTCGTCTTGTACAGTTGAATTTTCACTTTGACGAGAGAAACGGAACATTTTAAGCATAATTACATTAAGGTTTGGCATTTTATCCTTCACTTTTGAAGTTTTTCAACTTAAGTTTCTTTTACTCTGTACATTTATGAAGAAAATCCACAATCATGTTCTGCCAACAGCGATACACCTCCAAATCGATCAGATTAATGTTGTATATACGTATATTATGTGGATAGTATAGTTTGGTGGCCTAACGCGCAGGTATTTTTAATGAGATAACTTAAATTATATTTTTGTAGATTAACATTTTTGTACGTGTTGTGTAGTGAACAACTATAGAGCGCAAATAAAATTTCTAAAGTTTAAATAACACGCAGAGTATCTATATTATTATTATTATTATATAGTAGTAGGTATATAATGTCTAGTACCAAATTACCATGTGTGTTAGTGCATTACAAGGCATTATTAGACATTATATTTTTACAATAAATATAAGTCATTGTCATATAATAATATAATATTATGTACCATATGCAATAATTATTGAAATCCAAAAGTATAGTGACAGCTGTGCATATTACCGCACACCACACCAATAATATGTGTTAGCTGGAACAGCAGCAGTAGGTAATTCACACATTTATTATTATTATTATTTTACGCGATACGAACTTGTTGTACGGTATATGTGTATTTTCTCCATGGATTTGTTTACAACCTAAAAAACATAAAAACCGGCATCCGTATGATTTCAGAGATGATAACAATATTACACAATACGGCAATATATATATAATTGCATTAGGAATTTAAGAATGATATTCTATAATTCACTACAAGTGTCCGAGATAATTATATATTTTATAGATTACGTCAGCACATAATAATAATATTATCATCCCTGCAGTCGACAAGGCAAATATTTGACAATCTCAAATATGACCGTACAAATATTTGCCGATAATAAGTGTTGAGGATAATGATATTGTGCGTGAATCCAGTGTACGTGTGCACACAACCGAGTAAATCCTACAGCTATACCGTTCCAAATAAAATATTGGATTTTATTGACTGATTAATAGTGTCAATAAATTGGCATTATTTTCGAACACCCCGGCATTGCGGCATAGGGAAATTTGGAAATAGGGAAGTTTGAGACGCGTATAGATAGTACGTAATAATATTGTGCAAACCATATAAGTGTACGTCAAGAAAGTAATGTAGTTTACCCGAACGGACGAAAAAACGCCCTATGATTTTCTGGAAAAAAATATTTTTAACTTCAACTAGGAAAAAACATCACGGGTATGTTTGTCTAAACAATATTATCAATATTATTCTGGCTTCAATACAATCAGAGGTATTATATTGTTCCATGAATATTTTTAAAGAAATATAAATATAAAATACATACATTATACCGGGTGAGGAGTTAATTTGTAGAGCAATTTTCAATAATAATATTAAATTATTAAATGTATTTGAACATATTTATTATTATGCGAATACGACGTAATGTCTGAAAGCTTAAGAATAGGTTTTCGCGAAAATTTAAAGACTAAAAGATATCATAATAATTAATATTAGTCCGAAATATTGTATAAAGTGGTTTTTAAAAATATCAATAGTATTACGTTATTGATGATACGTTATTTCTCATAAATCATGTTTCATTTAATGACTCTTTGTACACTACTTAGGCATTCTAAAAGGTTCTATAGAAATTATTCAGTTTACTTTTTTTAGTTCGAATTATTTGAATACAGATTTAGAAAATATAATAATAATAATATTTTATTATTGATAATACTTAGTATGATGATTTTTTTTTAAAAGTTTATTAAGACACTGCCTTTGAAACATCAATATAAGATAACATTAATTATTTTGTTTTCAACAAGTCTGGAGGCAACATTTAATAATTAACTAATAATTATTATGAAAAAAGTATTTAATTTAATTTTATTCCTCCAGTTTATAGCGTAGTAGGTATGTAATAAGACATTTGATTAACAAAATATTAAATGTGGATTTTGTTGTTATTTGAAGTTTAAGTTTAGAGAATCGAAACATGTTTCATGTCAAATACAGTTTCAACAGATATTTATGCAACAAAATTATAATATAGTTACTTACCTAAACCTCTCGTTGGAAAAGTATGGAACGCTTTAAATTTGAAAAATCAATTTTCATTAGTATTACACAACAATTATATACATCGCAGGAAAACAAATTAAAAATTTGATACATATTTCTATTTTGAAATTCTATAATACACTATACACATAGACCACATGCATAATATGATAGGAAGCAATTAATTCAACAATAGCTGGATGATGTTTTTATTTTATAACAAAATCCGAAAGTGAAGAATGTAATGAGTTTTTCTTTAAATACATATTATCTATATGTTAGGTATATATGTTTATGATGGTTGTTTTGTCAAAAGTGAAATGACATATTATTATTATGGGTTATGTTGATAGTTATCCAGATGAACAACGTTTGATCATAAATAATGAAGACAGTTTTTAATCAAAATTATAACAACAATTATTATTTTCCGTTTTCCGTACATTTTTACTGTGTTACGAGTACATTATTCGGCATGTAGAATTTTAGACATCTCTAAAAATACGACGATGAACTAATAACTATATATTGTGATTTTCTGTAACACAATTTGTCTGTCGAAACGAAGACATTTCCAATTACCGGTAATACGGTTACGTCATGACTTACATCACTTGAAAACGCCTCACATCCCTGGGGGTGGGGAAGGGGGTAGAGGGAGGTTAGGTAAATAATTTACAATATATTATAGATTAACACATACAAAATAGAATTTCAACACCGCACGAGCATGTGTGTGTGTGTGCTCGGAATATGTTTTCTGCAGTAAAACGGTTTTTTGCTTAGAAATAATGCTTTGTTGAAGCAAAGATTGAATGTACAATAACATTTATAACAAACACCGCACACATAGTGACGGGTTCAATGTTATGATAATATGATAATATATTATGTTATGTTCTTCATTTGCCGTCGCCGGTATGAGTAAATTCGTAATGAATACATATTACCGTTATTATAATATTAAACGACATTGGGCAGCAGTGTTATAATATATAATAATAGAAAAGCTGTTTTTTTTTGTTTTTTTCTTTCATACTTTTCTTGCTCTAACGAATAACGTAACATTTTATGAACCGTACAGTGTACAGTGTACATTATACTTAATAATAATTTTACGATCAAACTCAATTCGCTGCGAGAAAAAAAAACAATTCATACATTATACACGTGCCATAACGTATAGGTACCATTACACTACAACATTATAATATAATATTCCCGGCGGCGGCGGCGGGTAAAGTTCGCGTAATACGTTACTTATGTTGATTTTCCGCTGTGCCCACCCGTCCTCCACAGTCTTATCAATAACAATAATGACAATAATACAGTTGCATACATTATTATATACCTATACAATCCAAGGAGACTGCCGCATATCATCCGATTTCCATACATGCATTTACGCGTATATATATATATTAATTATATGTAGGTATACGTGAACAATATGTCGGTACGACGCGATGTTACACGCGCACAATATTATACGTTCACGCGCATTCAACGGCGTACATAATTGATACGTATATTATATATACGCATATTAATGCGTTGATGTAAATTCGGACGAGTTCACCGGTGTTTGGCGCGTTCATAAGTAAGTATACCGGACTAAGGGTGCGGGTAGGCGAAGCGTATGCATAATATTTGATATTACATCTTCAGCGCGCAGCGCACTACGGGGTTATATAGTATAACAGGACCCTTAAAACTCGATTGAAATGATGCCACCGCCACTACTGCAGTCTTACTACCATCGTCAAAGGTGCAGTTTGATTAACATGGAGCGGCTTTTTAAACAACGTTTACCGTAATATGTACATTAGATAATACTATTAATGAAGGAGTTATAATTTTATGTGAAATACAAATTTCGGAAGCGATGATTTCAATATTGGAAAGGCTAAGCCTCTCCAAATCCTCCCCCCCCCCTCGGTATCAAATTGCGTCTATGGCCACTATACACAACCGTGAATCCGACGTTTGTACATTTGTTGTATGTTATAATAATGTGCCAGTACCGTCTGCAATTTGTCACCGCGCGTCGTGGTTTACGTGCAATATTTCACCCAAAGCCGCGGTGTCGCCGGGATGCCAATATTGTAGATAATAAACTATTGTCGATCTCGAATCTAGTACTATAACAACGTTGGCTACGGGCTCCGTGTTCTATATACAGTTAAGATTACTTTTGAAATTAGTTGCGGGCGTGTACAACGTGATGGTGTATTCGTTTGAATTCCTATATACAATATTGTTGAAAATCATTAAAAATGTTCAAAAAGTTTTCGGTAAACATGGACTTTTTACTTTCATCGTGGATCATCATGATTATTATTATTCATTTATTTTATTTTCGTTCAGGTGCATAAACTGGTAATTATTCTTTTTGGGTGTATCAAAGGGGCTTAACATTTTTAATGTTTTATACGCAAACAATATTCTTGCTAACAGTAAACCAAGCCCACTATGAAGACCAACGGTTCAAATTCAATAATACTTTGTAATTGTTTTTAAATACAAATACCGGCTTGTAATTGCATGTCCGTAGCAAGTGACGTGAAACGGGCCAGCGTGAAACTTTTTTAGACTCTATATTTTATGCTACCGCTAGATACGTTGAAAGAATAGAGATTTCTTGTTGTATTACATGCATAATATCGGTTCAAGTTATACAAGAAGGTTGATGTCAATCGAACATAGATTTCAAATTTTTAAAACCTACTTTGTATATTATTAGATACTTTATCAGCTAATGTCAAAACAAAAATGCTGTCATAATAATTTGGTTCTGTCATATTTGTTCTACACTAAATATAAGTAAAAGATAATGCAGATTCCTTCCTCACGATTTTCATTTAATTTATTGTAAAAGTTTTTCTCTTGAAAATAATCAAATATATTTATTGTGCTCGTATAGATTTAAATTCTAAATGTAATTAAAAAAAAAAAAAAAAAACAAGTTCCTATATTTGACCTTAATGTATTATGCTGGACGGATAACAAATATTCGAAAATAAATATATTCACCCACTCATGGTATGTTTAACATACTATACTGGCTAGGTATAAAGATTTGATTTAAAACATAAATGAATTATTGAAAACCGTACCCTTCATACAACACTGGAGCAAACAAGTGTACGTTTACTATTCATTTTTTTGTAATTGAGTTGTAAACATAAAATGTAATTTTTCCTTTTTATCAGGATGAAATATGACCCGGAATTTGGTTGAACACAAATAGGGGATTGGTCCTTGATTGCGGAAAAATGCATAAACGCAATTGGTTTCTCCGAACATATTGTTCGCGTGTACTGGGAATGTAGTCAGCAAATATGTGCAATTATTCATATATCATGTACATTGTACATATTATAACTAAATGCGTTGTTTAATATCCACATTCCTAGATGCACGTAAGAATACATTGGTATACAACACACAGCGGGGCGAGTGGGTTAGAGTGTAAATGTTACTATAAATTGCAATTTTCGAGTATACCTGTGCTGTGTCAGTCGAGACGAGCGGACGATATACATATTAATGGGATCAGTTAACTTTCCCAACATTCATTTGCCCGACACTACACTTGCCCGAAAATACATTTTACATATTTTTACATATATTATTATTATTATTATTTATTAATACGCAATATTTATATACAATAATTCAAAAAAACAAAATAAGACGAATATTTTATCATGGATAATATTGTTCTATGTGAAAAAGTATAGATTACATTCAATATTATACAACTAATAATAATTATACATTTCGAAATGAAAAGCTCATCCCATCGTGAATAGCAGTATAGTTCGTGGCCAACAATACAATAACATTTTATTTATCCATTTTATTGTCTGCATAATCTTACTTAGTACTTACTTAGTATTTTTTCTCATACAACGATATTATCCATGATAAAATATTCGTCTGATTTTGGTTTTTTGAATTATTGTATATAAATATTGCGTATTAATAAATAAATAATAATAATAATATATGCAAAAATATGTAAAATGTATTGTCGGGCAAATGGTGTCGGGCAATTGGAGTGTCAGGCATTCGAGTGTCGGGCAAACATATCAGACCCCATATTAATGTATTATATAGTACCAGTTCACCCTTTGCGTATCTTCGTACACTGGGACCGCGGATATTATATTAATATATATTACCTGTGCATGACGGGTTTATTCATCGAGTAAATATATTATAAAAAATAATGTAATGTAACTAGACGACCGAGAAATACACACACGCACATATATATATAAAGTTTAACCAAGAAAAAAAAAATGACTATGATTTTTTGTATACTTGTCATACGCATATTGGTCACCGCACTGCTCTACATTCACAAATCTCCTATATTCTACTCAGATCAGTTAATCCAACGTTCGTTCTATAAAAGTTGCACGGAGACACATAATAGTAATAATAAAAAAAAAAAAATCAATGATATTTCGTAACGTATCATACTATTCGGTTTTTTTTCATTTTTTTTTTCAATAATAATAATAATACATATTTTTTTATTACGGAAGTAAATTCCAAATTACAAAGTTTTTTTCCATATGTACATATATTATCGGTAATTTAAGTAAAACAATAATATTAATTATAATATTGTGTTATAAAATTCGGTTTTATCTGTTCTTACGGTTACACAGCTTACAGACCAACATAGAGTTGCACACTTTTTTTGGTTTTTTTTTTTAAATCCTTAAATTGGTTTAATGACTTCGATGGATCTCCACTCATCCCTATCCATCACCGCTACTTTGAGTTCTAAGTAATTGGTTTTTCCTATATCTTATATCATCTGTCTCATAAATGGTATTCTTGGTCTACCTCTTCCAGCATTTCCTTCTAATTTTCCTTCTTTTATTGTCGTTATCCATTCATTATTTATCATTAGTTATCTAATACATTATTTTCTCCGTTCTCTGATTGTTCGCCATACTGTTTTTCGTACTAATAATATGTGTGTGCGTGTGATTTTAAATATAATCTATAATTCCACGAGCCTTACAAAGGGTAACTCAATGTAAAACCAAATACTTTTTGTAAAAAAAAAAAAATGTTTTATTTTACATATAATACTGAACGTGACTCGAGCATTTTAACGGCATGAACCCAAATAATACAAGCAGGTCGTTTTTGTATTTTTAAATTTTAACACAGCGATACATCTACGTCATATTATTACAATATACGTTTTAGTCAAAGTGATTATTAATGGTCATGACTTATTTATATAGTAGTTTTATCATAAATATTGTTGTATGGTTTTATTTCAAATCAGAAACTAAAAAAATAACATAAAAACAAAAACTTATCAATTATCATGATTCGAAAACCCGTGGTAATGTCAGTATATACGTTCCGCTAAAATGCACCCAGACTAGATCATTAATTTTTTATTTATTATTAGCCATTAAAATATTTAAATATAATAAAAATGCACTCAAGATGTCTTCAAAATAATTATATTGTATATACTATACTCGTTATACTTTAACTTTAAAGTTCTTATTTATAACATTTCCTACAATTTTAATGAATATACAAAATTCCTGGTAAAGTAGATAGATACCCGTTTATATAATTATCATATTAATTTATAAGTTTTTAAAAGTTGGTAACGAGTTGAGCAGGTATTCAAATTGGCAGCATATATAACATTATTATCAGTGAAAACTCAATGTGAAAAATAATAACTCGACAACTATTGAATCAACATTTTCGAATTGTATACAATAATAATTCTCAATAGGAATGTTTGATCAAAATACATTTTAAAGGTAAAATAAGATTTGATTGAAAAAAAATCCAAAGGCAAAAATCCAGTTATTATAAAATTGAGCAGGTAAATTGTAATCATCCGAATGATAACATTACAAAATTATTTCTCCAATTTTATAATTATTGTTTTAATTAAACGGGATCAATTGTTTCGTATTTATTTGTGATAAATGGGTAAATATAGTCCAGCATACAAATATACAATATAATATAAACTCATAGTGCATTAGCTTATATTATATGTGCTTATGAATTATGATTTTCTAATGAAGCGTGATTAATGATGATGTAGGTACATAGTTTTATAACACATTTTTGTCACATTCTTAACCACCTCGTGTTTACTGTAAATAAATAATAGTTGAATAACTAATTCCTCCTTTCAACTCTACGAGCTTTTCGTTTCGAGCAAAGAAAGAGGATTTACAATATAATATGCATGCACTACGTATACAGTATTATAGTATAGAATTTATATACATATTTTGAAAAACCATTATTTGAATAGTGAAATCTTACCCGTGGTTCTGTATATTATATACTTTAGAAACTAAAAACATTACCCGGGATGTAGCTTATAAAGGTCACTGTTTTCGAGAAAAATCCAGTGAAATATGTGGTGTACCAGATATTTTAAATTTAATTATAATATTTTAAATATCATATAACATTAGAGTTTTTAATAATTTTTTAATAATTAATAAGTAATTTCAATTCTATACCAATAGATGTTATTTATGATGTTTCAAGTTTGTTGTAAAACTAACTTTTCTCTCTGAAGTGTTTTTTTATAAATTTGTAAACACAGATGAAAATCTAACCCTTGAGTTAAATACTCGCTTTGTGCACGGATTCCATAAAGAAACAAACTTTTTTTAAATAATTAAAAATGTTAGTTATAGATAAATACTATCCAGTTATTATTAATTATTTCTTTTCGGATCGCACTCACTTAAACAGAAAAAAGATGATTACATTTTTTAGAAAGGAATTCATGTTCAATTTTAGTCTGTCGTTATTCATTAATTCTTTTAGGATCATTACAAAAAGAAATTCGGAATAAAGTACCTATATAAACATTTTTAGAAAGGAATTTTTGCCGAGATATTTGTTTTTGTTTTCAATTCGAATTATTGTTTATGACTTTATGAGTTTCTTTATGTTATAGACTTTATAATTAATAAAAAATTTAATTCTACATAATGATCAATAAAGTAAATAACTTAGTATAATGTAGACTATTTTTGTTACAGTAATGGTTATAAAGTTTTTTTATTATTTTTATTCTCTATTTAGATAATATTAATGAAAAAACTGAGATTGATGAGATACGCACGGAAAGTTTTTGAAATAAAATATGGTTAAAAATTCATATGGAGAACCTGTTTAACATACTGCGACTCTTCATTTTCATTAGTGCTTGAAAATATTTAATTCATTTTCATTCCCAAAAGTGATTATTATTGGGCACTTGTATCAGTAACTGAAATACTATTCGGCACCAGTCTGTTTTAATTGTTGTGTATTATATTAATGAAGAAAAATATAATTATTTATTATAATAATAATTTTCAGGTTATCTCAAACTAGCGAATTTCAGTAGGCTAATGACGTATCTTAGATGTTTGATAAGTTATATCTTCTGCTATCTCTCACCGAGCAAATAAAAAAAAAGTCCATGCAAATTAAATGGTAAATAAATAGTGTTATTACAACATAGTTTTATTGGAATAGAATATATTAGAAAAATGTGATTAAAAAATAAGATTTTATATTATGATTTTTAATGTGTGATGTGAAATGACGAAAACAATCATACAATGGGAAAGTTACAATTCATGTATGTATGTATTTTTTTTATTCATTTATTTCCTAGATAAAAATAGGAACTATATTTATTATTGGGTTATAATTTTAATAATTAAGTATATATAATAGTAGAAACGTTCATCAGCTTCATTCCATTTAAACCATATAAGTCTATAGTTATTATTTTAATAGTAGACACATAATTATTAATGTACTATGTTCATAAATATATTAACTTGTATGCCAAGTCATCGCTGTACGAAAATCCATGGCCCGAGGTACACACGCACAAAGTTTGAAGTCCAACTAATTAAATATTAAAAATTGTTTATCAATATGAAGTATACGAAACAACTGTCAATGTCAACATATTAAACACAAATTTAATAAAATCTATTAAACAATAAATACCGCATGCAGTTAAAGTACTTACACCGCTATTGTGCTACGCCGTAGGAACATTGTTAAATCAGGTATTTTACTAAATACCTAGCCAAAGAGTCTATTAGTTAAGCAAATAATCATATGCTATAGTCTATATTATTAATTATTATTTATTGTTATTCTGTATGAGTTAGATTGTCATTTGTCTGGTTTTCGATAAAAATAAGGACCTATTAATACAAAACGAGTGCCTACCTTTTACATGCGAAAACCAATGGGTATGTTATCATTGAATTATGAGTCATTTAGTATTATTATACGAATATCTATATTTAAATTGGAGCCACAGCAAATAATTAATGAAAAAATATAGTTTTAAGTCTTTAAATTTAAAAATATTATGAAAATGTTTCATTTATATTATTTGTGTAACTTACGTAAAATCTATCCATTTAACTAAATATTTTAGCAGACAGGTAATAAAATTGCATAGAAATTGTAGTTTCTGATTATTTCCCTAAGCATTTAGTAAAATTACTGATTTGACTGAAATTGTACGGCATATAAAGTTAAGTTATCGTAGAAAAGAAAATGATAAAACATTATTAAAAAAGATTGTTGAAAAAACAAACAGTCTAGATAAAATATAAAGTAATTTTAGCCACTATAAGTCTAAGAAGTATTGATTTTTAATCAAGCTGTCTACAACTGTTATAATAATAATAATATTGATAATTTACAATTCTCTATTTAATTTCGTAGATACAAATTTGGCATATGATTCTATATTTTCAGGTTAGAATTTCGCATATGCATATACGAGTAAGGTCAGAGTAGACAAAAGCAGTTCGTCTAGTATTATTTCGTTTTTTTTTTACAAATAATATATATATTTATGTTCGTAGTATATTCTATTATTTAACAGTCTGAATAATTAATATTTTTTGGATTCATCGAACAAAAAAAAAAAAAAAATCGAGCTCTTCAAAGAGTTTATCGACAAACGGCATAAGTGTATAATATTTTTGTAGTACACAATTGTGAACTGTGAAAAATAATGAAAAAATTAATAAAAAACAAGCAGAAATGAAAGTATAGGTCACCAGTCTCGTTTCGCTCATAGCTATACATAAAGTTCTTAATATAATATATTACCTATACCTCTTGGACCAAATCATCAACAAAATAAAAATCTATAATTATTAAAAAAAAAATGATTTAACCTTATTTAAAACATTATGTTTAAAAGAAAATAAAAAAATGTAATTACACTATAGTAGATTTTAAATGTAGGTATACGATAAATTGCAGTCAATTCAAGTGGTACGTTTAAAAAAAATGTAAGTTGAAAATTGGTTAAGAATAGTTGGGACTCGGTTAAAGTATATTTTTCTATCGTAAATCTTATCACTTTTTGTGTATTTAATCGTTCGGTACGAAGGGATTTATTTAATTCGGAATGTGCAGCAAAAAAAAAAAAAAAATCAAATAATAATAAAATACAAATCAACAAATTGGTTTCAAAATATTTTAAGTACTACTTATTTATTATATCGAGATGACTTTATGGTATTAAAATTTTTAGTTTTTTTTCACTAAAATTATCGAGTATATGAAAATATCCCCAAACATAAAATATAATTTTATTTTCAATTTAATACGTATGATTGAAATATTTTTTTTTTTTCATTTCAATATAAAAGTTATATATACTATGTTTGTAAATATTAAGTATAACTATCATTAATTCATTGTTAAACATATCAAATATAAGTAATAATAAAGTAATTACATTTTGAATGATGTTAAATTTCTGTATAAGAATAAGAAAAAGAAATAGGAAAGAAGATAATTAGATAATGATTAGAATAATAATATTTTAGTATTAATAATGTAAGAAATAAAATCATTTAAATTAATTAATTTTAGCATGTACCGGTATTTGATAAGTCATCTAAATTTGATTTTGTAGTGTAACATGCCCATATTATACTCACGAAGATCAATGAATAATACTCAACCACTGATTGTCTATACTGTAGGTACTTGTAACTACAGTATAGATACACCTATAAAAAGTATCGATATACCTACAGTATATCGACTCTTTTGTTAAATATTCATTTAATGAAATAACAGTTTTATACTTGTTAATGAGTGTCTATGGAAAAAAAAAAAACAAAAACAAAATACGATCAATTTTAATCGGATTAAATGCAAACAATCGAAATATATTGTGTAAAAAAAATGTCCGTTAAATGTAATTGTTTGTAATTAATTGCTTAAATTTCGCTGGGAAATGGATTTTTTTTTTTCGAATCCTGTAGGTACATTTTATCGCAAACATACTTATCAAACTTTATACCACGACTCTTCATATAATATTATCAGTTTATCCAAAATAACGATACATCCGATTCGAGGTCAAATATTTTTTCCAATTCAGAGACACTGAAATATTCAAATAAATCTAAAAATAGTTTGCGAATCGATATAACAGTAATTGTGGACTGCTGCGTAATCGTCCGAATAGGAATCAATTTCAATTTAACTTTTTTTTTTTTTTCAACACGCAAAAATGTAATGTCTAGAAACCGACTTTTAAAAACTTTACATGTATATCATAACATTATAACACTATATATTTTCCTAATCTATACGATATTGTTAACGATTACTTTAGAACGCTTTTATGTGGCGTATTTTTGGAAAAATAAATGGAAATTAAAATTTATTTAGTACGAGACGATAAAACTAATATGCCCCGACGTGAATACTTTTGAAATATAATACAACACGAAACATCAATAGAACTTGTGGTAATAAACTAATAAATAATGTCCAATTGGTCATAAACATATCGAGACGGCGTACATTACGATCATAATAATATACCTTTATTCATCTGGCTTCGATCCATTTCGGTACAATAATAAAGCGGTGCGTATTATTATTTTAAATTTGAACGGGAAAATTATCGCATTCGAAAAATGATCCTCACAGCCTTGCAGGGAGTATTTTGATTTGCCACTGAGCGAGTGTGGTCGCGAATCGGTTTTCGGCACGCCACTCTTCGGCCATTTCTTTTGTTGATGATCGCGATTTTCTGGGAGTATCTACGGCTCGAGGATTTCATTAACGATACCACACGACTACGTGTGTACAACGTATTATACAACGCACTCGATATTGTTTCGAGTCCACCGTATTATGCAAAGAGACGCGCCGAATACTATAAACCACCGTTGGAATAATTCTCCAGTATATCTGCACTATTCAACTATTGTTATTATTATACGGTTATCATTGACATCGTATAACGATGAACGTGTGTGTGTGTGTATGTGTGAGGGTAGTTGGTAAACATTTTCCACGTCAAAAATGTCCAAGTGCTACCAAAATAAAAATCACAATACATATGAGTGAAAATAAGCTTAATTTAGTTAATTTATTAAATTAAATAATAACAATGGTATTTATTAAAGTTACCTAAGTAATTTATTACTGAATAATTATTTTAATTTCACTAAAACTTTTTTGTTTTATTTGATAAACATTTGCTTTTACACAGAGATTTTTTAAAACCTGGAGCACCGGAAAGAGATAGATAGTGCGCTATGTTTGACTCAAAGTTTTTTTTTTGTAATATTTTTCTTTTTGAAAACATATTTCAACAAGCCTGCAATAACCTTATGTAATAGAACTTAAATAAACCAACGTGTGAACACGAAAACCCACTGTCCGTACCAAATTTTAAAATTATACTAATTTAATAATATTAAATTTTAATTAATATTAAATAATAATATTTTAAAATTATATTACCTACAAGCGACAGTTTTATTTTACCGTATTTTATTTTATGAAAGCACTTTATTCACTCAAAGGTAAATATAATGTACAAGTTACCGGGTTAATGTACAAAAATAACGTTTTACAAATGAATAATATTTTCACTTTATCCAATAGGCATGGATAGTGTTAACATTACTCAGGTAATTACCGTACTCTACCCGTAACACATATTATATTGTTCCATATAAGCATTAAAATTATAACCCCTAAAAAGTATTTTTTTTCCTACCAAATTCACATCGATTTTAATGTGTAGGCATGATTGTCATTTGACATATAAACACGGTGAAATTAAAATAAATATTAAATGATAAATAATTTAATTTTTAAAAATTCTCTTGTTTTTACCAAATGTTATGAATTAATGAAATCAATTTTGTTTTCAGTTTTGTATTGTAATTCGTATTTTTTACTTGGACATTTTCGACGTGGACATTTTCATCTAGACGTATATGTGAGTGTGTGTGTGTATGTATGGTGGTGATGGTGATGGGTGTATGTACTTGGGTGAATGTATTTATTAATTGTTTATTTCGCATACAGGTGCACGAGGCCGTCGGGGTGGATAACATTCTAAACGGCTGAAACGAAAAACAAAAGTAGAAAAAAAAAAAATAACAAACCGACAGAGGTGGTGACGATGTGCCGGAGTGGCAGCTTCAGCAGCAGCCCCAGCCGCAGCAGCAGCTCCAGCAGTAGTGCCGACCGTCGGCCAGTGAGGTTAGCGTGACGTCAAAGGCGATGCAAACGGGCGGCGGCGGTGGAATGGCCGCGCAGGCACCGCCAAGCATGTACGGGCAGCAGCAGCTGTTAGTGCAGCACCAACAGCACCAGCAGCAAATGTCCAACAATTCGCCGGCGTCGACCGCGGCCACCGGCACGGCCACCACCAACAAGATACTGGTCAACGGCGGCCGGTTCGATTTCGACGACGGCGGCACGTACTGCGGCGGCTGGGAGGATGGCAAGGCGCACGGCCACGGCGTGTGCACCGGCCCCAAGGGTCAGGGCGCGTACTCCGGCTCGTGGCACTACGGGTTCGAGGTGTCCGGCGTCTACATGTGGCCCAGGTACGTACGTAATGCGCGTGCGCCGACGGGACTATTTTGTAATTTTTTTTTATCAGAAATAAGGCTTCAACATCGTGGGTTATTAGAACAGGACTATTATCCCTGTATTATAGCCGGGGGTCGGGAACATGCGAGGCTCATTAACATAATTATTGTATAATCTGTGGCTCTTTGAATATGCATCAGTACATCGAGACCCGTAAAAGAGAAATTATTTATTATACGTTATTATAGTGATAACTGATAACGTTTCAGAATCGCTTCATAACAATGTTGATTTCAGGTAACAATAACACAATATTTTCGTATGGCATGGCGTGACTGAGTTCGCTGATTAGCGCTGCGGTTAAGCATCGTCCAGCGTCGTTTGGCCCGGATGGATGACCATCTGGGTTTTTAGCGACGAAACCATGCCACACGTACATATACGTGTTTCAACCTACAGTTTCCCAAATTTAACAATTCTATTTTACATCCAATAGCCTTAGTTACCACCGATTATAATCATTAAAAAAAAAAAAAAAAAACAATATTTTATCCATGACATGGGTCGTGGGAACCTTTTCTTTGTGGAACCGCAATATTTATTAAACTTTCTTACGGGTTTTACGGGGGGGGGATATATTTTCACCCACTCGTAATATAGAAAATTACTTTCAAAAAGTAGCGTCATAGCTACAATAAATGTATTAATAGACACATGAATTAGGCTATTTTATAATTTTGAAATATAACTGTAATACATATAACGAGAGATTTTATTTATTTAAATATAATTAAATGCATGTTTATAATAAAAAGTGAAATTTCCGGTTTTTCATGTTAGAAAATCTTTCAATGTTATCATCAACTTATATACTGATTTGTTGGAAAATATGTAATAATGCAAGCCCGCATAAGCGATCCTGGCCAATTTTTGAGCGTAGCCATGTTAGGTGCTAATAAATCGTGCTAATAAGTAATAACTGACTACTTCATAACTTCATGTCTTAATAAAAAAAAATTTTAATTATTATAAAAACACTAAAAACAACTAATAACAAGTCAACAATCATAGTCCAGTTCATACTACAGAGCCTTCAGTGTTTGCATACATATACGTTATGACTTACCTGAACAACTAGACCTGGTCAGTGAAATTTTAAATAAAAACTGAACGTGTGTAGACACCTTATGGCAGAGTTTTCCAAATTTTAAGGCCAGGTTTTTGGTGGGTCACGAACAATTTTTTGAATCATGTAGACTGCAAGAAATTTTTGTTAAATTATATTATTATAATAATATATAGTATCAAACATTACGATGGAGTTTAAAATTATAATTTATAATAGCTTTCAGCGATTCGTATATTTTACTTAACTGTATACTTATAACTACTGATGACTTTTCAAAAGTCAAACCATGTAGGTCACGAAAATTTTTTCGAAATATCCCGAATTGAAGTTTATAATATATAATTGAGATAATATAGATTTTGATCAAATCAAAGGTAAATTGTGACGAATTTTATGCAGTAACCTGCCAAAAAAGGTCTTCATTCTACATTAGTTTTACACCATAAAAAATAACATAATTCTTATCTCTTTATCTTTTTCACTTTATGTAGGTAAAAAAAAAATTATATTCGAATACGTCTCGATTTGATGGTTTAAAATCTGGTGAAACTCTGCAGATATCAGAGGATAAATAATTGAGGTGACAAAGGTTATATTCTAAATCAGAGAAATTATGGGCTACCAAAAATATGTATTATGTAAATTATTATAATAATACCGATCGACAAAAGTTCTATTATTATTTCTTAACAAAGTAAATAAAATTATTTTGCGTGTCGGTTAAAATTCATCCGCTAGTCGCAATTTGGAGACTCCTGTTTTTGAGGGTTTGATCCCCGCAACAAAATAATTAGTAATAGGAGGGAACTGTAATCAGATAATTAATATTTTTGTCTTGTTCAAAATGTAATTTAATATAAATTCATAAATTGTTCGCGTAAAGTATCAGGCACCGATCCGAATAATATATTATATTATAGCCTTGTACATGTTATTATGTACACTAATTCACCATATAAGTACGCGCTATAACAAATAAAATGTAAAACTACGTATGGATTTAATGCATCGACCGAGGACACTAATTATTATAGCTTTTCGGAACGAGCCCGACTGTCGATACTCTGAAAATATGACAATATACTCCGCACAAACTTTATCATCAGCCAATGCGATTTTCGAGTTTTCATAATAAATAATGTGGGCGACCCGAATGGTTATTAAGAATACAAAATTTTACTAATAAGTTTAGCAGTTCTCAATTGTTTTCACGAAATTCCACGAGTTATTCGTAACCACATGGTATATGGATCGAATTTGTTGTAGAATGATAAGGATAGTTTTTTCCTGCTTTCAGTATCTGTCCGTAGTTTGAATCTGCTTGAATCGTCCAATCAGAACAACTCCGTTTTATATTCACGATCACCCAATTAAAAAAAGTTTTTTGTTATAATTACATTCAACGACATAATCAAAATGGTTTACATTACGTTTAATTTTAATTATTCTCAAAATGAACTAAATGAACTGGAAGTTAGGATTTCGAGAGAATTTCCCATAACAAATACATTCCCTAAACATTTGTTTGAAAACAACATTAGTTTCCATTGTAATACATAGCTTATTATAAATAGTTAACAAATTCTCCGATTAAAAGTACCCATGTTCGTATATGAACATATTAGAATTAAAACGAGAGGCAAAACGAAAGGGATTTATAATATTTCGGTTGAAGTACTCCAGTAAAAACGATTAAGTATATCGTCTTGATCTGCTGCCGTACGGGGTTTTTCAAGATTAAAGATTGAAGGGCCACTAGATCGAAAAGCGGACATTTCCGTTTTGTACGAGGGCGGCTGAGTACCTTATATGGAACATGGACGTGTGTGTGTGTGTGTGTGTGTGTGTGTTTTACGTCAGTGCAAATACTGTTTGATTAAGTAGATAGTGCACTCCAGGCGTTTGTATTTTATTTTCAAATTATATCTTCGAGTACTTTGCAAATGTTGTACGGACGATAAAAAAGAGTTTTAACATTTTTTATATTTTCATAAAAGACCCTACAGTTGATAGAGATTTGGTTAATTGTCTGAGTATAAAACATCTTTTTGGCCTACCCTCGCCTTCAATAACGATGTAAATTTCTTGGTAGGTGTATAATATACCTATGTATATATTTTTATATGAACCGTTCTATTATGTATTACCGTTAACGATGACGTCATTTCTGCAAAGAACACACTTAATATAGTGCTGAAGTCTTCATACACCTGCTATAATACAATCTAAGAATCAGTCAATGTTTTAACGTTTCCGTTGTGTACCAGGAATCGTTATAATTTTTTAACTCGACACTAGGAATTATATTATTAATCACCTAAGAATTACGCATGCAAAGTGCTTTCGTTTCTTAATGTTTCGAATATATACCGTGTGACGGTTAAATTCATTATTTATATTGCATTTCAGTTTACTTTCTCGGTATTGTTTAGTTCAGAAGTTTCGCGTTTATGTATTTTTTTTTAATTTAATTTAACTGATGCATCCGATATGGTAAACAGTATTAATCGAATAAATACGTAATTTCGATTTAGGCGCAGAAATCGATGAGCTCTTTGAAGAATAAGAGATGTACGACGTACGGGGTCGGAAATAAATACGTGCAAGGAAAATATCTTTAGAGACTCATTGTGCGACAAGTTTATATAATATTTATACGATATAACTTTTTACAACTACTTAGTGGAAACTCGTAGTCGTCGAGTCGTAGCCGATTTTGATAGTATTTCGGTCGATCTTCATGCACTTGTCATCATAGCTTATTCATACTTTGTACTATAGTCAGGGTTGAAATAACGCGAAAAGAAATATTATGCTGTTGCCTTCGTCAAATAGGCATTTTTGACATTGACTAATTACCATCTTTGTCGGTAGTATTCATATCATACGAGAATGCGTATTATGATAAGTAAGCGCTATAATGAAATACAATTTTCCTTTGTTCCATCCTAAGCTCTCGTCCATTATGTGCTTGTTGACGTTCTCCAATAACAATTCGCTCTCGGACCAACTGTCTTGTACTCCTGACATTGTCGCAGATTTATACCTTTTGCCGTTTCGGTAAAGAAAAATGTACCTTTAACTTTTACCAAATGTCTATACACACACACACACACATACACACACACACACACACACACTTTACAGCCGCCTGGAAGACCGTTTTCCGTCTACTATTCCGTGTACTATTTTTAAATTATATTAAATTATTTTAAGTCACTATGTTAATTAGGTGTTGAACGCTACACCGATGCATAATGTCTTTTTCTCTACTGCGAACGACGAAACGACGACTGTACACACGGTATTCGTCCGCATTCCCAAGAAACGTTCTTCCACAGTTTATACATTTTGGCTACACATAGACTGTTTTAAGATGTGAAAGAAAACAATTTTTTTCCTAGTTGTAAGACGTCTGGTGCTTGAGATATTTTTAATGCGTGTATTATTAAACAATCCGCTTAGCCTTAATACAGTAATAAAATGATAAACTTTTAAAAGTTGTTTGTCCCAATAAATGTCGTTCGCAAGGAACGGCGAAGATTGTTTCTTAGAAATTCTGAAGCGTACCAACGCAATAATAAATAATAATATAATGTTAAAATATAACAATTTGAATCAGACTACGATACCTTTAAGTTCTGAATACAATAATTATAATAATATATGATACCGAATGCTGAACAATATCTTTTGATAGATTGTTACGGCTTTTGTGTTTAATTGAAAATAATTGCCGTTATCATTATAATGTTTTGAATGAGTATACTATTACGGTAGTTGTTTATAACTAGATAATGTAATTAGATATTTAATCGCCGAATATTAACCTATTTACACGAAAATTTAATAACGTTTCATCGTTTCCTGTTGACAATTAATAATAATTATTACCTCCTATATACCTACCCACATAAAACCGTCGGGTAAAAACTTATATTATAATATTATGTTCATACGGTCACCGAAAAAAAAATAAATAAAAAAACCATGTTTAGAATGCTGGTTATAGACATAATAGAGTATAGACGTTTTATAGCTGCACCGTAATTACATTAAACATCAACTAGTGGATCGTGGGTGTGTGTGCGTGTATATAGCAATAAAATCGATACAAAACACTATATAATATTATTTATTATAAACATCATAATACCCGATTGTACAAAAATAAAATTAATATCCAAAATTTGATAGTAATATACGTTTTAGAGAATACCAATGTCGATATTACTACATTTTTCATCTACCTAGGAAGTATAATAATATATATTATATATAGTAGGTACTGTTCAATGGCGCCGCTCCTGACTTGTTTGAAGTATGTTTGAACTGTGGGGTGTTTTTTTATACCTAATATGTTTATAATTTGTATTAGTTGCATGGATTATACGGGTTTTTTATGAATATGAACTTCATATACCTCTCCTTTCCTAAAACATTAGGGGAGGGGGAAATTTACCACCATCATATTTAAAATATATTTTGGCCCCACTGTACTACTGCTGATTACGGGTTAGTGCGCATTGTAAACGTGTGTTAAGTGTTCGTCTCGTTGGATCACTCACCACCGAACAAGTGTTAAGAAAATATTATACTTCGGACGCCATGCGCCCATCTGTGCAACGCATCAACAACACGTTACAGCAGCGTTTCTTGAACTTTTTTTACTAGTGGAACCATTTTTATGTCCACTTTCATCGCGAAACACCTATTTATTTTTATTTTTTTATTTATATTAAAATTAAAATAATAATTATGTGTACACCATAATATGTGTTTAATTCTAAAATTATTTTAAATAACATTCAAACAGGGCTTATACATAAATGACTTTGATTCTAGTTTATACTATATAATGACATTGATCTAAATATTTTTTGCAACAATAAATCAGAATTCCGAGAAAATAGTTTAAGAAACGCTGGACTATACCATACACATTATTTCATTTTAGTATACAAACATTTTTTTTCTATAATACAAACATGTTTTTCACCCATTAACCACTACTAATCTTTAGTTAAGTATATTTATTTAAAGACGTTTTCTTGAAAATTTTGAAAAAAAGCATTTAAGTTTTGCGGAACCCTGAGATTGTCCAGAGATTCCACGGAACACAGTTTAAGAAACGCTGCGTTACAGTATAATATTTTATAGGTCATTATCACCGCCGGCCGCAACTTGTAATGCAGTGCGGTTGATGAGTAATATTTTACTTAAAACGTAACCTATAGGTAGGTACATTACGCGCGCCGCGTTATTGTGTCCAAACACAGTTATGACGTGCACAGACGGCTAAAAACAAAATGAATTATTATTCGTTGCGGCGGACGGGCAATACCTACCGAGTATAGGTATCGTATTAAGTAAAAGTTTGTGCCGTCACGATGATTACTATTGTATTGATGTAGGCGTTCCGGTGAAGCTTTCTCATTCTCGCTCAAGTTTTTGTTCTCCCGCACGATGGGGATTGTATTATGGGTTTGATTAAAGTATACTTAATACTTATAACTGTATATAATGTATATATATATGATCTAAAATATATTACATTCTCGGCTGGTAGATACGCACTATTTGGATTTGTCTGCCGAATAATATCCGTTTGATTCTTAGCAACTAAGTACTTATGCATTAAGACGAACAGAACCATTGCAGCGAGAGGCAACATGACGGAACACATCCATTTCGATATTGGGTTAAAATAATATTCCAGAAAAAAAAAAATACCATTTGCGCTCTTCGCGGTTATGGTTTAATAATAAAAATTACTTCTTTAAACTCGTGCGAGTGACGTGTATTACACAACACTTTATGTAATAAGTAATATAATAATTTATTAATTCTTTTTGACATTTTCGAAAAATTCATAATTGTGCAGAGGGGGGAAAAATAAAATATCTATTCGAACCTAATCTTTAAACGACGGTTTAAAAACTGTACAACTGAAATATAATATTCAACACGTCGGCATATAGTGTAAAGTTTTATCCGAGTTGTTTAAGAACGAAAGCGAGTAAGATTTTTTGTTTAGATCGCTCGTTATGTTTGTTTGGATTGTAGTATGCCAAATAATAAATATGTATTTAAGCTTAAAAAATAAACACTATATAAGAAATACACATTACCGAAATAGGGCACTCATAAATAATTCAAAATGAACACATTGAATTTAAAAGATTTACATTTTTTCTCGGGCCCTTGTTTAGACGTTATCATAATAATATTATTGTGTCCAATCGCGTTCGAATATAATTTTCAGTGTGCCCGAAAAACGTTATAATCTATTTTTGTACCAACTGCACTTGGATTAAGAGGGAACGTGTTCCACACGTTGAGACTTAGGGTTGAAGACCATTATATCCGAAATCAGTGCCAGAATATTTATTTTTACTTAAACATAACTTGCCTGGCCATTATAAAACTTTTAATAACAAATAATTTCCTTGTTCGCTATTTTTATGAGCGCAGAGCTACAGATGTTTTATTATTAATCTTTACTATTTTTTTTTC
Organism: Chaitophorus viminalis; assembly: GCA_025469195.1. Classification (NCBI taxonomy): domain Eukaryota; kingdom Metazoa; phylum Arthropoda; class Insecta; order Hemiptera; family Aphididae; genus Chaitophorus; species Chaitophorus viminalis. The sequence continues at coordinate 200,702 of JAIPRK010000163.1, read as the reverse complement.
CATTGAATATCTTAATAATTGCAAACGGACGACGATAATTCACATTTATTAAATTGAAAGAAATTTAAATTTTTTATAATATTATAATGTAATCTAAGTTCTTCCGTTTTAAAATAATATGTTCTATCATAAGTCCGTACTACCTACATTTACTCTTTTATCAGTCATTATCACTATGAGAGTGCAAATTAATTAATTTTGATTTTACAAAAAAAAAAAAAAAATTATTTGAAACACCTTATAGAATTTAAAATTTTATTTTCATAATTATAATACTGCTGTGATACTGCTAATTTTATTTTCTGTAACAGAATAATTAAATAATAAAATAGTATACTGACTGTTGTTAATAATTTTAAAATTAAATCAATTATAAAAAAAATTACAATGATTTTATTAAAGCACTAAAAGTATGTTTATTGAATTATAAGTTATAATTTATTGAAACACTAATCGGTCGGTGACATTAACTTCATTACCTTCCATCCCTGCCGATTGATGGCTGTGAATATATATGTATAATGGACTGAACCAAATTATGTGGAGAGTATACCATAGAAGAAGATGATTCTTACGGGTATATTTAATACCGAAAAATCAATACCTATTTAAACGCCCGTTTCAGAGTCTAATGTAAATAAATTGAAAATTTAATCACTCACCGTTTTGTTCTTGTTTGAGTAATCATGTAATAAAATAAACGAGTGGTCTTTGAATTAAAATTTTATAGTATTAAAGCATCTTATCTGATAAACAATGAGAGTATTTGTTTTATTCAAAAGTTAAGAAAAATAATCTTCATTATATTGATTGTGTACAAAATATTAAATTATTCTTATAACTTACTTATAACATTAAATTGCAATTAAAAACATCTGACCTACTCTTCTCGAGGATTAAGTAAACTGTCGTAATTTTAATCGTTCATCATATATTGTTGTAATAATATTGAATTGCCTATATAAATAATTTAATTTTGGTGTATTGAGTAATGAATTCTGCCTTTTGTAAAAGTGTTGGTAAATGTAACTGTTAACAAATCTTCAATACCATCGAAATACTTTGCTCCCCATGAGTATCCAATCCAGATATTTATTTATAAGTATGTACTCGTATATCATAATATGTAAACATTAGAAAATATGTAAATTCTAGAAAAATGACTTTTAAACATAAACATAAACATAAACATCATCATCATGGGTGAATGTATAAGTTCCTACATAGTAATAAAAATGACTTATGTCAGTTAGTTTATTTTATATTCTATATTCTATACTTATGATATATTATGAATAAGGTGTTTATATTTATTATTTAACGTATTATTTCGTATACTTGATGTAATATTTATCAGTACTAATCATTAAAATAATAATGTCCTTAGAAAAAAAAAATATAAAAATCATATAATACATTTAATAAATAAATAGACAAGTATAATGATAATACAAAATAATAAAAATATCATAATGTATTTCATAAATTTGATGATATATCTAGTGAAATATAATAATATAAATATAATATGATAATTGAATACATCTTATCCATACTATAATAATCACATAGATTTAATCAATAGGATTCAAGGGTGAAAAAAAATGTAATTCGTGTTTATACTCTTGGTACCGGAAAGTATAATATAATATAATTCTATTTTAATAAGCTGAATGCGATTCGTATTGTACAATATATATTTCATTTCCCATATTTCCGTATAGAATTACTATGAAAGGTGCAACCACACCAGATACTATATGTACATAAGATCCTCATTTGCTGCTAGAAATATTAAAATATTAACATACAAATATTAAAATATATGGTTTACAACTCAAATACTAGAAAATTGTACAGTCATTTTTCTAATAAATCGAGAATGTATGTGATTCGTTCAGTTATTATATATTAAATGTACCTAAATTTGAAGAACAATATCTGGTCAAACATGATTACGCTCTTAAAAAATAGCACGATTGCACTCCATGAAATAAAGGTATTGTCCCTTTAACAATTTTTTCCCAATTTTACAGGCTTAGGACTGACAGACTGACTTATCAAATTATAATTCTAGCACAAAATCTTGATCCCATTACTTTAAAATATTATAAATATTTCATTGCGTCCCAATTTTGTCCAAGTTTGCATTTTGAATTTAAATTTTTCCTCTTGTTCCTTTCGAGATTTGTTTGTAATATGTATTAAATAGTATTTAAATAGTGTATTGAACATTTTTTTCCCCGGTAAAAAGGTAAAGCGTGGGCGCAATCGTTCTATTTTTACGAACGCGACGGCGTTGAATTTTTCTCGCGTAAAAGGGTAGAACGGGTGAATTCGTATTGCACCGTCCTATCGCAACGGAATTATTACATGGGAAATAGGTACCGATTTTATCCCCCGTGCCATAGGTCAGTGTGCGCTATGAAGAGACCATAATAATATTACATTATTCTGTAATCGGAATCGTATTATTATATCGTTATGAATCGAAATATTGATTTGATCATCCTCTTAAACGATAATAATATTATACCTACTATATTGCATTTTTTTGTTGTTTTTTTTTTAAATGTTAAATAAATATTTTATCAATCCGAGTAACACATGCCCGTATACGAACACACATTATATCTATACCGTTAAACCGTTTATACACGACGACGCGTACTACGCACGTAGTCCTACGTAAACATCGTTTAGGCACGTCCGTGTACTTTGCAATCCATGTCTACACCGCCATTGAACCATTATTATTGTTTTCCCGCATTTCACCATGATTTCGATAAAACGTACACTATGTGCCATTTACATAAAACATGTGCACGTATTTTCCACTAGCACCGTACAATATGCGTAAATCTCACACGAAAACGATAATGATGTTGTCTTACGTTGCATAAATAATATTTATGCATTTGATAAAACACGCATCGGGCGATTAGCGTAATACAAGGACAGTGTAGGTACGCGTCGGCAAGAGCGTAGGTGGATATTATTATGTACATATTCGGGTGGCAAGGGCGGAAAATTTCGGTCGCGGGCGCGGGCCGCATTTCGCACAAGACTGAAACATTGCCACGCAAACTATGTTAATTATAATATTTACTTTTCGTCCTACTTATCAATGCGGCAATAGTAGTTATTCGGGTAAAGACTTCGACGACTAGGGTAATTGAATTAAAATTTAACATAAACTTGCTTAAAAGTATACCTAGTTCAAATTAGATCCGTCAGTTTAGCGGCGTTGTAAAAGACTGTAAATGGCATCCGCAGCGTGGGCTTCGTTTCGTGCTTCCTCCGAATCCACTGGGTTGGTTCAGAATATTCAGTTCTTCTTAGTGATTTGAGCTGTCTAGTGTGAGGTGTTTAATTGACAGCGGTTTATCACATTGTTGGCAAATAGGCTGTCACTGCAGTTGACACTCGTGGGCATACGTAGAAAAAAGATTTCCACTTCACATGCAAAGAGTTCGTGTAACGCGTGGAAAGCGAAGAAGTCTGATGTACTGTTCGCCATAGGGCGATCTCACTCCAAAAGAGCAAAACTGTGTTAGTAATTTTTGTTTTAGTCAACTAAAAACAGTTTGTTTTATACGTGCACATATCAGTTAGTAAAGTCAAGACAAACAAATATTTACCAAAATGTCATCTGACGAAAAGTTTGCGATTTGTATATCGATTTAACTACTTTACACAAGTTAGAAGGAAAAGAAAAAAAATATGAGTTCATCCATAAGTTTCATTCATTCTATCAAATGAGAAACGTATAACTCATATAATGTATTGTTTTCTTTATTATGTGAATTACGTGCAGACAAAAGTAAATTTGAAAATTAGGTACAAACGTGTTAATAATTAATATTGATACTTTTGATGAATATTGATAGTATTTTTTCCATTAAACTTACTAATTGATCATTGTAACAAGCCATTGCGTTAAATTGTTAAAATTTAATAAAATTCAATAAAAATTAATATGTGAATATAATGAAAAATGGAGACACTTCAGACGGTATCATTCACGACTGATTGAGTTTAAAGCAAAAGTGTTTTGTTTTGCCTTTGTGTTCAATATGTGTATGCAACGTAATTTCCTATGTTAAATTTTTAGTAAAACTGTGTTAGGCTGACTACATATAGTTTTACTCTTTCGGTATGCGATCGACTACACATACATGTATATCATGTGATATGTATACGTATATCCTCTTTGGATATATTCTTACTTTTTCCAAGCGTTGTGAAAAAGTCTTTCCTGCCCTAAAATAGTGTTTTCCATTCATTGGACAGAAAAAATGGTCACTTCCGCCGCATATTTATATATTCTATCTATAGTAGTTTCGAAAATTATACTTTCGGTACACGCGTGACAAATAAACTAAGCTTCGGATCAAGACGATAACATCGGAAGTCTAACTGGGAGATAATATTATTGTACTACAGAAACGTATTCAGGGCATATTATAATCTATAATTTATTACGGGATGGGGTTAATCACCCGCGATAACGTTAATTGTGATTTATATTGTATATTTATTTAGGGTCGTGTATTCGTCGATATGATGCAGAAAAAACCTAGCACGAACAGCTGGTATTAATTTTGAATTCTAAAACCTGACGAGATAGTTATAAAATATTATTATTAAATAGGTTGGTAGGTTAACCTACTCTAAAAATCTAAAGTGACAATTATGAAGTCGTAAATATAATATTTTCTTCAGACCAACCAAAATCGACGTCATATTATATAAGCATAACGATAGGTAGCTTACTGTATCCCGTCTCCTGTATTACCTTTGCCTAGTGTAGCATAATATTTATTATGACCTTATTTTCTCATAAATATTTAACTGAATTAAATTTTATAAATTAAAACATTGCCGCTTAGCAATAAATATATATTAATAATCATAATTTTATTTCATTTAAAAACAAATCGTACGCAATATATTATGTATTGTTGTTACAGGTACATTTTTTAAATACAACTTATACTTGTTAAATTATTTTCTGTATAAACATATAAAATTACATTATCATTGTTTGTATTGAAGGGTAAAATAAACAACTGTGAGTGCTTAATGGTTATCAATGTTATCACTAGATTTAAGACACGATTTTATTGATCATATACATAACTATATAATGCATAGGTATCATATTTCTTTTATTATTTAATTAGATAAAATGTTCAATTTTAAAAATTCAAAAGAATTGAATTTTCTGATATTTATTAAATTAATATGATATATTACATATAATTCAATTAATTTTTGTGGCATGTTGTGGGCGTGTGGTGGAACGATCACAGTACTGTGGTTAAACATTGCCTGGTGCTGTTAGAAATCGGATGTGGTTGATGACCATACGACTCTAACGGCATTTCCCATACATACACTTTCCCGGAAAAATGCGAGTGAGGTCCCTGGATAATTAATCGCTTTAATTAAATACGAGTTAGGTCCGTGATGTAATAAGATAATACTCGAATTGGATCCGTGGTAATATTTTTAGACTTTTTATCCAAAAAGTATTTTATTTTGTCCTGTTACCTATACGACGTGGTTTTTCATAACAAATCAGGGGATTTATTTAATTGAAATTCTGCAGAAAGCCTTCGTGTAAAGCGAGCGAGGAGACCGGAGAACTTTACTTGTAGTTATTTCCTCAATTTTTGTTTTCACCTGCGTTTTTAAAACATTAAATTACATTGAGAAAAAAAAAAAAAACCGAAAATTTAGGATGTCTGATAAAGTAGGAAAGATCCGGAAATATTAACATTTATATTTAATTTTACGTGGGCTGCTCATGAACATATTATTACCGGGACCCAACTCATGTAATCGATAAAATTACACAGGGACCCAATCCATGTCATTTTTGAATTTGGGACCCAACTCAAGGTTATCCCACTATCAAAGTGTTTTAACTCCCTAAAGTTCTTTTAAAACTAAAAAATATACTAATCAAAAACCCACATGGAGGGCTTATGATCCCAGTTGCCTGGCCTTCCCTAAAATAAAAGGTCGACAAAAAAAAAATTGTAATTTTATAAAATGTTCACATTTTATATTAGCCAACTCATGAAATCTAAGTAATCAGTGAAACCGTAATAATTTACCATCAAAAAGACAAATATAGTAAAAAAATGTTGTGGGTTCTATTTCCCCCCCCTACAAGTGCGCCACTGCTAACCTCGACGGAATAAAATCGGTCGGCGGGTGTTTTAATACAACATAATATAAACGCGTTCCCCGAACGCTCGTGTTGATGTATATTTTATTATGCAAATGTCATGTTTATTTTGTTTGTTGTTTTTTTTTTTTTTTTGTTTTTTTCGTTTGTATCTATATCATTATATACTATTATATTATATCTATTATACATCTCCGGGGACCGGAGTTAGCAAAACAAAGACGAATTAATCGGTCGTAGGTATTGACGTATTGGATAACGATTTATTTTATTGTTTATGTAATACACCGCCTACGTCATTTCGATCAGTGGCCATAATTATTATATATTATACTTCGTTTTCGTTCCACGGAGTTACAATTATTTACAGTGCACGCGCACGTGGACCTAGTGGAGAACGCACGCACAGACGAATGAGGAGTGAAACGTTTTGGTTACGTATATTTACACACGAACTGTCGGGGAATACACGAAAAAAAAATGTACCTATATATAAATGCATCATAATATACGAACATATTTTATTTTTACACCGTAACATAAATTCTCACGTGAGCGCGGACGGATGGCGGCGTGTGTTTTGTGTGCCCGTACTCGTTAGGAGGTCGGCAGCCCACCTGCGAAACGGTCGCGGCTGGAACGTAAAATCGTAATATTGTATTTTTGTACGTACAAAACTCGCACGCGGTACGCGTGTTGGCCACACGTAATACACCTAACACGGTTAACGGTGATCAAAGAATGTAATGGTGTACATGGGGCCTATGTGCGAGACTGATTTCTTAATGCGTCCTGCAGCATAGACTGCGCGTTGGGTCAAGTATATACATAAGTACATGCATATCTGCAACCAGTTGCATTCCTAAGGGGAGGGAGGAGGGGAGCGAAAGGAGCGATCGCTTTTTTTTTTTAAAAAATTTCTTAACAAAATAATAACGATCAATGATCAAAAAAGAGAGCTTTAATTGATATTAATACACTTCCTGTAAGCGTCGCTGCAGAAGAAATAAGCTTTTCACAGGTTATTTACTAAATTAGGATGCCAATTTTTGTCAGCATTTCCCTTCATAGCAATATTACTGTTCTATTGTTTTCTGATCTGCCTATTATGTGTGTACCTACCTATTAAACGTTATTATTTCTTTAAATTTACAACATCTTGGTAGTGAAACTTCTTTATACACAAAAAGACCTTAGCCATAATTATCATAAATCTGTAAATAGAAAAATCTTTACTTTTCATGATTATTCATGTTTTAAAAGTATTTTGATAATGCTTAAATAATGATGATAGTTATTAACTTAACTTCCACCTAATTGATCGATTTTTGATTCATGCTTTATAGTTTAAAAATTTGATTAAAATGGGGCAAAGAAGATTAACAGAACTGGTATTAATACAGTTGCACAGAAACATTGAGATCAATATGTAATTGATAGATTTGCAAAAAATAAACAATAAACCGATTCTATTATATAATTAACTGTATCTACTTATTTATTATAATATGTATTATATACCTATCAATACTATATATATATTATTAATTAATAATCATTGAATTCAAATGAGTTCACCCCCTCCACCTGAAAAGTGTCTTGGAATGTCTTTGTCTGCATTTCTACAACCCATATATACAGAATGTTTTTGCATGGCGTCACCGTAACGTGATGATAAAATATAATACTTTACATTACATGTAACGTTTTTATTTTTTGTCTCCAAAATATATTTTTTTCCGCCATGATTTGAGCAGGTTGTATTGAAACCGATTTGGTCCCTGTCCCCCTCCTCAAAACATATAAGCGTGCGTAAATCTAACATAGCGGCGCGTTGGAACGGTTTAATATGGCGGCCGGCGCAAGGGACGAATTAATTATAATAGTATTATTGTCACGCACGAGATACAAAATATTATATATTACTACAATGCATTATAATGCTTATACGGAACACGTAATATTTTAGTTTTGCTCCCTTTTTATACCACTACTGGACATTGCACATCATGCGATGGTTACACGCAGGATGGACACACCGTTTTTCATATACCAAATATACGAGAATATTATTATGTACCTTATTATATATACCTGTATAAATATACACATCTAATTGCCTAAAAAGTACACGTAATTTGAAATAAAATTTGTATTGTTAAATTCAATATACCACGAATTAAGTTTCTGCACCGCATTAGAGGAAACAAAAAAATTACACCAATAATTCCGCGTCCTATATTATTATAATTATAACAAAACGACATCTATGGAATGACATTGTAATTACGTAGTTCAACTAAGTATAAATCGTTCAAATATTAGTGCAATATATTTATATGTAGGTACAGATAAATGAAATAGTTATAGGCCATCGTCACAAAGTGAATATCGGTCCGACGATCTCCAGTCGGTTCTTTACAAGGCATCATTTTGTATTCCATAATTCGGAGTAAACATTTTATTTTTATTTTTTCCCATCGAAAGATTTCCACTTTTACCCTTATACCTATATACATAGGTCCGCGTCTGTAATAAATACAAATTGGATTGCGGATTTGACGGAAATCACGTTTTGTTACGTGCGTTCCTTAAAACATTATTCTTGTGATTTAGTCGTTGTATTGTATTATGTATTATACAAATGCGGTGTACAATAATTATTATCGATTCGGACGGTTGCTGGAGAGTTATTATTATTATTCATATCGAGTTTTTGTTTTTTTTTCTCCATTCAATTCAAACGTCACAACGCATAAACAATAATTTTTTGATGAAAAATTCAACGTTTTCAATATGCATATTATTACTTGTAGACTTTATACATTATATTCGTTGACGATAAAAGTATTGCAATCATAATAATTCGTATACACTCGCAGCTCACCCGTTGTCACCGTATCGTCTATTTCAGAGTGTCTTGGACTGCAGTTGTGTTGACCGCGATCATACAAATTTTATAAAAATACTATGGCTTACACGTGTGTTTTACATCCAGACTTTCGTTCGGATAATATCATATTGAAATCTTCCCGGAATCATGTCTACCTAGTTTTTAAATATTTCTATGAAACCAGCGATGTACGTGGGTGTACAAAATATTTTATGTCAATACCGCGAACAACATTATACTCCATGTGATTGAAGTTCGTGAAATCGCTGCAGATGTCAGTTCCATGAAAAAAAAAAATACTTTGTGATATACAGTCATGATAATGATCGTCATCCTGTAAACGTGTATAAATGTATAACAACTCAGTGGCGCCATTCGCATAGTTTATCTATGACGTGAGTCGTGGTAGATTTTGTAGATTCAGGAGGTAGGATATTTTGGTAATTATTATGTTTTACTATTTTCTGTTATGAATCATAAGCGCTTAAAAACAAAAAAACCATAAATGATGCACTTATAAATAAATAATGGCAAATATATGCAAAATAAAATGTTGATGTATTGAATATAGATATCATGAGACACATTTCTATATAAAAACGTAAGCTATTGGACAACCTAAAAAATATGCAAAACCATAAACATCCTAACCCTAATTATGAGTAATTAAATAGGTAACTAACACTCAATCTAATATTGTTTAAAAAAAAATGGTCAGTCATAGGCTTATAGCTTACTTATTTAGTATCGGATCACAGCAAAAAATACATTTAGATATTTGTTCAGTTACAGAATAAAGATAATACCATAGATATTCCATTACATGGGTGCTTTGATTTGCACTCAATTGTTATGTTTAATATTTTTTTCCTTAAGGATGGGCGGGACCTTGGGATGTTTAATTTCATAGTAAATGTTTAACACTTCGGCGCCGCTGTATTAACTATAATATTATATACGTATATTTTGCAGAACACCGCATGAATCATATTATTTCATTATAAACTATAAAACCAAGTTTAATCTATATAAATAGATTTGCTCACACACACACTGAGTTTTATTTACGCCGGGTTGGTCCTTATATTATTCGCTGTGCGACCTTCAACATTTAAATATATAAGTATAAAAATGTATTACTACAATAAATATGTCAAAAAAATCACAAAGTCGTGTTTACCATTATAGACAGTACATAGTTACAATATAATATAGGTATAGGATATACAGTTGCCAAAGCTATATATAATCCAAATTAAATATATATAGTAATTAAATAGCCGCTGCAGAGTTTTTGTGGTGAATATTCCTATGTAGATTTAAGTGTAAGACAAAATAATATGACGTATTTAAAATAAAATGATTTACATAAGGTGTCACAGAACTCATTTCAAAATTGCTTTTTGTGTCAAAAAAAGAAAAAAGAAAAGAAAACAGACTTGGCATGATGGCGTGCGCACTGTGTGTATAGAATTTAATTCAATTCAAATATCAGTAAAATAATGTATAATAATAATGATAATATAATATTTACACAAGTAAAACCCTAATCGAAAAATATTTGTCTGGAATAAATAATAACTAAATGTTAAAAATAAAGTAATGAAGTTAAAATAATTTCTTTTTCTTTTCGCGGTAGGTAATAAATAAATGTAAATGAAATGTTCGTTTTACATTATTGTACTATCTATATTATTATCTATTGAGATTAACCCAAAGATTTTTATTTTTATATATTTTATCAGTTTTTTCAGCTTAGTTCAGTTAGGATACCATTTGATGTAGAAAAGATGATCAAAATATATTATAATTTTTTTGAACTACAGAGAATTTCTCCAAATAATAACCTTGCTAAAATACCATCTGTGTCTACTTTTCAATCGATAAAAAGACTATAAAGTATTATGAAACTTTGGGAGCAATATCACGGTCCTAAAAAGTGTTTTCCTATAAAAAAAAAACTCTGAATAAAACCAATAGGGTTCACGGTCGACGTAAATAATTTAAAATTAAATTTATGAACTATGTATATACCTATGAATCAATAGACGGTATAATCATATTTATCGTTGTTTAAACTTTTAAATTTAGTCTTTAGTTTAATTTATTGTTTCCCTTATATTTTCAAAAGACTGGATATGTATTTAATATACCTACGTATCGTAACATAGTTTTTATTTCATTTTTTCGGAATGAAGAGGGTTAAAGAATGCGATAAGAAATAATTAGACTTTTAGAATTGAAAGTAGACAACACTGAATTATTATTATACGTAAAAGAAACCAATTTTTTAAAAATCTTTAATTAAAAGATTTAGCTTGATGTAGCTAAAATATAAATCATTCCACAATCGGACAATTTTTATACAGAGTAGCCGAAGTCAGAGATTTATATTGGATAAAATTAATACAATTTGAATACCAAAATACAAAAATGATAAGGATAAAATTTCACTTCCTAGCCCATATTCATAATCAGTTATTAATATCAGCTATTACTAGTAATGGATACAGTTATAATACTTGCGACTACAATATTTAGAATTACAATTCGAATGGATTCAGAAAGTACAGTTTTCATACATGCTGTTTCACTGTAAGTCACAGAAAGGACATTGTTTTATTATTCTAGATTTGAAAACAATGATTAATCGTTAAGTTTGAAAAATATCTCGGAGTGGAGCTCGGTTTATTATACGAATATAATAGTGGGTACGGTCATTGTAGAATGGTTTTATTTTCCAAGTTTCCAAGTGTTAACATGGATAAAGTTGATGGGTTTAGATTTGTAAAATTTTTATATTTTGTAAAGAGTAAGATATCAATATTATGCTTATGATGGAATCTTTAATATTTGAATGATAGTTTCATGTACATGCTAATAAAATTTCAGTTTTAAAATAATTCAAGTGTATTGATTGAAACAATTAATTTTGATCATAATAATGTAACTAAAATATTTGTACTGTTTAGTTTACAATAATGCAAATCGAAATGTATTACATTTTCATAGAAATTTGAAGTATATATTTTACAAGTAGTAATATGAATACCAAAATGAACTCTTCAAAATAATAAAGTGAGTGAAAATAATAATGTGAGAACTTCAATATTATATAACGTCGTACTATCGTTTTGAGCCAAAGTTCTCGGGAAAACGAAATCAAATACTTGCTGGGATCTGGGTTTACATAAAGAAAATAATCACACTGAGCAAAAGAATGCTTTGTATACCAAATTAATTCATTTTCTCCTTTTTTACCTCTCCTACATTGGGTTATCACTATTTTGAATAAATGGTAACCGCATAAGTCTATTATTTGCACTAAATGGCTCGGCGTGCGATTCCAATAACTGTTAGAATGACGCATGGAACTCGCTTTAACGTGCTGCATTATAATAATTATTATTGTACTATTTAATCAGGAAGTATGCTGGTTTTATAACATTAATTATGGGTTAAATGATGTTAATAAGTTTTTTATTCTCAAATGTAAAATACTAACCCAATCCATATAGCCGTGTTATAAATGTATAAGACTACTTTTGTAGACCATCTATAAAGGCGATTTCATTTCATCGGACAATCAAAACTAGTCGGATACCACACTCGACAGTTTTTAAGTTCACACGTGACATACATTATACTATAATATGTTTGGTTCAGCATAGTTTTATACCTTTTGTTACTTATAAACTATAATAATATTTCCATAACCAATCTATATGTACGATAACATCTTACATAGGTAGAATTTAATCTAATAAATTATATCTATAATATACGCTAGAAGCCTGGAACAAAAAATTACAAGAAAAAAAATCGAATCGTGTGACGAAAAAACCTCTAGAAAACCACTGTCCGCAGACACAAATTACAATCATTATTCCTAAAACTCGTAAGAAAACAACGCACGCATGTGGAATCTAATTAATATAAAACAACAATGGTTTGTAGACACCGAATAAGTAATATTATAATATAGTTTACATCTAATAAGATAATAGGTGATGACAATAGTTTATTGATGATATTGTTTAGGCAGTTGTTGTGTTTAAAATTTTAAAAGGCTCAGTGGTGCGTGAGGTTCGAAGAGAGTATAATATAGAATACGTTTGGGTAATTTTGGTAAGATTTACCTGAAATTTCGATTGTCCGTTTCGGTACCAATTATCTATATAAGTCCCATGGCCCTAGTTGAGTTTAGCATTCAAATATTTATTGCTTCGTGTAACATCGACATAATATAGTGGTAACATAAAATCAGTGAAATTTGACCGGTACCTAGCTGCGAAAATCAAATCGCTACGATTTATTCGAGAAAAGTAGGGGTACTTATTTTCATCTGTCGCATTGTAGGTACTTAAATATTACGCCATAGCTGATAAACTAAAATATGGTTTATTAGTTATTGGTATTATTACAAACTACAATTGTTCATTTATTAACTATCAGTTTTTAATTAATAACGAATTTAAAAACTGAATAAATATCGATCCGTATTTCATATTGGTAATATATATATATGTATGATTCGTGTACTTAAAAAAACGTAAACTATGTACTGAAATATGTTCATAAACGCAATTTAGGAGAGGTAAGGGGAGACTTATCCTCCTCAACATCCAAATCAGCCGCCCCCAATCGACATCAAGATTAAAGGGAAAAATAAAAATATTAGGTACTTAAAATAAAAATTTTAGAATAACATTAATAACGTTTAAAATTGTACAAAATAAAAATAGTTTTCAAAATTCAAACAAATATCACATATTCATATTAAATATAGGTACAGATTTAAATGAATTAAAGCAAATTGTAAAAATTGTATTAGGTATATACAAATATATAAAAGTTGTATTTAAGAATTTTTTTTGTTAATTTAAAGGTTTTTTTGTTCTATAATTTTTTTTTTTTTTAATGTATCAATCGAAATTTTGTTAAAAAAATTATATTCTCCCATTTCAAAAATAATATCAAATTGTGCCTATGAATATATGAGTATGTTGTATTATATACGACAATCCTATATGAACTCTACTCGTTTTGTACATTATTTGATATACGTGTGAACACTCCGATTTATCTGTAAACTTAACTGTCATCAATAAAAGACGTTTAATGTATTATGATTATTTATTTATTTCAGCGGTAACACTTTCGAGGGGCAATGGCAGAACGGCAAGAGACATGGGTTAGGCGTGGAATCCCGAGGGCGGTGGTTGTACCGAGGAGAGTGGACACAAGGCTTTAAAGGTCGATATGGCGTCAGACAGTCGGCGACAACTAACGCCAAGTACGAAGGGACTTGGGCGAACGGACTCCAAGATGGTTACGGGTCAGAGACATACGCCGACGGTGGTATGGTTTTGCTTGTTATTATTATTATTAGTCTTATTGTTATCATAATAATTATTATAGCTCCCCGATGACGATTTTTCTCGGCAAACTACTCTACATAATATAATGAGAATATTAGAACAATAAATATAACCCTCGTACATATTTATTATATAATCATAATCATTGGAATATCTTAACTGTATGCAAATATTGTATAAGCTTCGTTCGGATGTAGCTCCGAGAATGGGACAATGCGCATTTGTATATCATAATATTATTATCGTTCGATTCATCTGTTATTATTAAAGAGTCATTGTTTCCTAGACATTTTTACCCGCGTTCCAATACGTAGTTTCTCACTAAACTGCCGTACGCAAAGTACCGGAATTATAATTTTATAATAGTTATCATCATTTTGGTCATAACACAAAGCTCGATGATTTCGAAAACTTACGGTAAATAAATAAATAAATTCCAAGTGCTCCTTATCAACGCAAGTTCTCTGGTACACGCTTTTGGTATCGAAAATATTAAGACGATTCGTAGGTATTCTATTGTATTTCACACTAAAGCGATGAAAACATTGGTTTTATTTCTTCTAATACTATTACATAATAATAATAATACAATACACTCTATATATAACATAATGTTTTGATGATAATTATAATTACGCGTCAGTGATAATATCGTTCGAGTTTATTACGGAGATGCTGAACGAAACATCAAATAATTTCGAAGATTGCTAATTAGATCATGTTATACATATGTACAAAAGAAATCATCGATGTGCGACTAGAAAAATTTCTTTGCGATGTTGAATTTCACCGAGTGCGTTTTGAGTGGGTAATGAAGAAAATAATAATGTAACGAAAATAAAATAATAAGTGCAGAAGCATTGTGGCTTAACGCCAAATCGACTTAATATTATTATTATACGTCTTATTAATATTGGAATATTACAATGCTACTAGAATAACTAATATTTTAACCAGTTAACTACCAAACTAAAATTGATTAATCATTTTTTTTTTTTTTTTTTTGTCCACGTAAACTTCGTTTTACAAACGGGATAAAATCGAAATAACAACAATGACGACAGGAGAACGTATATTTATTTGCCGAAAAAATATTTAGGGTCGTTAAACCGACAACGTGAGTGGCTATCTTTCACTGTAGGTAACTATATGTTTGGAACATAGTATACTACTACTGTCAAGTCGTTTCCAATAAGTGTTTGAATTTCATTTTTCATGGTTCATTATTTCGTCTGTTTGAATAAATTATTATCATCCATAAACCGTCGAAATGTAATACAATATAATATTATATATAGACCGTATGAAATTATTAAAATAATAATAATAAATGGGTATTTTGAAACATATAATATATTTACGGACGACGTGCGTGTGTGATCAAAACTGAAATAATAAAGTGAATAAAAAAACATTCAAGAATTATTTATTTATCTGACCCGGACTCTACGTACTTATACAATATACGAACATCAAGTTGTACTTAATGATACACAACGTGTGTCTGATTTGATTTGAATCACAGTTGTTATTTTGAATGTTATTCTTTTCTGTGTATCCAGACAATCGAAGTCGGATTAAGTTATAATTTTTCTATTCAAGGTAAATCGGAAACGTGTTTGCGTGAAAAACATAAAAAAAATCCTTTTGAACTTTTTGATTTTCAATGTAAGCAATTTATTTTTCCGCGTATGAAATTTGTGTCGTTTGTGTTTTCTACGTATTTCTGATTTATAATTTAAAAGTAAAATAAGACATGTGACGGTGACTGCAATTCAAAACCCGTGGAAGACATTCAGTTCAACTTGTATAATATATGCACATTATTTTATTGATTTCTTTTAATTTGATCGGTATGAATTCCGTTAAAAAGTATTCCAAATTCCAGTAAAATATTATTATAATGTAGTCAAACACCGCGGCCGTGTATTCGTTCTATTTTTATTTTTCGTTATAAATGTTTTTATAAATTTATAGCGTTACACATTCGCAATTGTGTTGTTCCTTGTATACTATTGTTACTGTTTTATCGTCAATCGTAATTTTCATCCCGGGGATAATTATTTTACAGAATACACGTACATTATCGATACACATTTCCTACACACACCTTTCATTAATTTAATGTTTTTATTACTTTTATAATTATTATTGTAACATCATTCCACATCATTGTCACTAATATTTTACGATCGGGCTCTCGAGTTAAAATTAATATCACTATAACTATAAATAGGTATGGGTATACTTAAAAACAACATTACGGCTATACTTATACGTACTGAAAAATGTACGACTCTCAAGATATGACTATGGAACTATAATATTAACATTAAAACAAACTGTTTTTTATATTTTTTACTTGGATAAGATTTTTACGATAAATTTTAACGAATAGTTCTTATAGGGCGATTCTGGTGTAATATTTTTTATGATTACGTGATTATAAAACTATAAGTTTTGTAAAAGTATTTTAACTAGAAATATACTTACATAAGTCTTTCGTAGAGCAACTTTACTTCGTACTCGGAGTATTTGTTTTGCTTTATGGCTACATTAACTACAAAGCTATCCTGAATAGGTGTCTTTTTCAGAAAATATATTCAGAATGTTTATTCGTATAAAGTTTATACTATAAACTATACAAGCATTCAAACAGAAATATTATTTCCATTTTGTGCAAGTCATCAAAAGTCATTTTTTTTTCCACCCACAAAACCTTTATGCGGATTGTGACTTTGACACTGATTACTCCAACATTCGAAGCATACAAAATATAATCTAAAAACACTGTAAAAAAAGTATAACTTCTATTTTTATGTCAGAACATAGTCCAATGAGATTTCAACGTCAAATGTATTAAATTTAATGTTTCATACTCCTCAGTTTCCCTTCATTGTGCATATATTATATAATTATATATATATATTATATATTATGCACCATGCATCAATATAAAAATAAAGTAAATATGGTTTTACTTATTTCGTAATATTAGGAGATGTCTGTAAAGGAATATTAAATCAGATTTATAACTTACCGCTGTTTATGTATATATTTTTAATTAGACAAAAATAATAACTGAAAATATCATCGTATGATTAATACAAAATAATGTTCTAAAAGTTTGTTCTATTCTTGGAATTATCGACTACAAGTCTGGCTTTTTGTCACTAACTATATATCATGAACATAAAAGAGTCTATAAAGTATTTCAATTCATAAAATAATTAAAAGTTGTGTAGAGATACAAAAATTAGTTCTGTACAAATCCAATTTGATTAACCAAAGTTTTTATACGCATACCTGTTATATTCAATTTATATTTTCCTCAATAGTAAATAATTATTCTTATTATTCACTTTCACATGGTTTATGACTACGTCTTTTTCCTGGAATCAAAGGGTATAGGTACATTATTGTTCATGATATCAGGTCAAATTATAGTGAGATACAACAATAACAATTTTCTAATCAAACAAATAAATTCCCGGTCTTTAAAAATATTTAGTTAACAGAAAATGTTTGAGATGATTGTGCCCGTTCTATATCTGAACGGGGCATAAAAAAATTAGTACATTATTCCGAACGCACGTAACTGAATTTTTAACAACGTTGCTGATTTTTTTTTTTTAAATGTCTATATTGTATTATATAATGTTTGATAATAAAAATAAACATAGTTTGTCACCAGGTTTATGTAGGATTACTCGAATAAATTACTTTAAGGATTATGCACTAGAGCTTAAATATTTTATAACTGAAAGTCGTCATAGTAATAATAATAAAAACACGGGTCACAGCGTTGGTATTATGGTTACTTTACAAGACAATAGTAATTATAACAATTGTACGTAGATTTTAAAGATTTTTATTACTTGCAATCAATGCATTTGAAAAAAAAATGTCAACTAAACTATTTCAAAATAATCAAAAAAATATTGTTGAATATGCTAATCAGTTTCATTGACACAATGGTCTATGACATTTACTTGGTAACATTTTTACTACATGTATTTCGTCCACCTAAATATTATATCTTTACTAAATTTTTGCATCGTCGTATTGAGTGTAGCTTAAATGGTGTAGACGATTCGGTCAGCAACATCATTTATTATGACTTCATGAGTAATTATCATTTGTATATACGATATGCTGTTTATTGATACGGAATATATTACGTCCTCAAGCTTGGCAATAAAATCACCGAGATAAAAATTAATGTCTTTAACCAATAAGTAAAATTTGATTTATTAGTGATTATGATTTGGTAAATACCTACTACGCAACACATCAAGAATTTGACCGATTTCTATGTGCACCCCAGTATATCTATCGTAGTGATTAATTCCTTAACCATATATCTTTAAAATCAGAGGACAGCATAATTTTTCTTGTCCGGAAGAAACGAATTCTATTATTTCATTCTTGTCCTGACAAACGCAGTAAACGATAAGGTACCCCTAGACCATCATAGACCAATTTCAATATCAATAGATATGGATCAGTATAGTACGCAGGTACTAGATACTTCATCACATTATTAATATAATACAATATATTACATATAGGTATATGGAAACGCGGGTGCCATCGTGGTTCGATTCAGATGATTGATGTAGGTATGGATGTAAACCAGTGGCGGATGTAGGGGAGAGCCACATGGGAATGTCTCCCCCCTCCTGTCGACAATTTTTTTAAAATATCCATCATCAAATAAGGCATTATAGAAATGGGTTTGCTTAAACCATGTCTAGAAGGATGAAAAATAAGTTAATCGCTATTTAAGTACGACTATTGTATTGGATTATAACAATCATATTAAATGAAAAATGTATATGTAATGTGAATATGTATATTACTACCACGATCATTATTTTCACTCAGAAATTTATAAGATCGGGTTTGGTGGTGTTATAACTTCTGTTTCCCATTCCCGTCGCCTTGTTAACGACGATAAAAATCGACTGTAGCGATGCCGCGTTATGATAGCGGTGCATAATATTGTATGGGTAATGATATAAGAACGGATGGGCTATAGGACATGATGGATCACTGCTACGTTAATTCACCGTGTGATGATATGCAATCGAAATTGCATAAATAATAATACAATAATATTGCCGATATTGTTCAAAAATGATTATTATTAATCATTTCAGTTGAAACAGTACGGTTCGTATGTGCGTGTCCCTCCGTATGTGAATTGTACATAATTCATGTGCATCCCGCGTCAAATTGTCCACATTTATGCCGCAGGCGCAAACAAACGCACGCACGTCTTAACGGTGAATTGATTTTCCCGCAGGAACATTTCAAGGCCAGTGGATGCGAGGCATGCGTCACGGATACGGCGTGCGCACCAGTGCCCCGTTCGGGATGGCGTCCCATTCCAAGCCGAACAAGTCGGACATCAGGAATTCGCTGTCGTCGTTGGGCAGCGAGGACGCGTTGAACAAGGCCGGCAGCGCGTCGGAGGACCCGGTGGTGATCGGCAGCGAGGGCCGCGACAAGAAGCTGGACGACACCCGGGGCGGGTTCGTGTTGAAGGCCAACAGCGACGAGCAGCCGAGCAGCCGGAAAACGTTGGTCTCCAAGTCCACGCACAGTCTGAAGAGGACCTTTATGTCTGTGAGTACAACACGCCTGCGTAAGCACGCGTGCGCGCAAACGGAACACATCGGGTGGTTACACAAGAATTTCGAATTGTGTGTGGTTGGGTGAGCTGGGTGGAATGTAATGGTTCTCGATGCTAATACGACTCAATTGGTTCTACCCTCACCCCCGTCACTTATCCCTTCTATCGGACAAATCGACGTTTTTACGATTTTAATATTAACAGTAGTAATATCATTCATTTTAAACACTTATTAATGTTACGTCAAAGACAATAATATTTTGCACTACTCTCAAATAATATGGTGTATAGTGATGTATTTAGATGTCAAACATATTTTCTTTTGACGCCTATAAATCTGGAGAGTAAAAAAGTTGACAGCCAGACGTATATGGGCCATGCGGTCCTATGCGTATGCCACTGTACAGATACACCATACACATACACACACACACACACATACACACACACACACACACACACACACACACATACACACACACACACACACACACACGTACGCATATGGTTATATATATATATATATATATTTTAGTATAGTTAATTTTTTATTAAAATACATCACGTGTTACCTAAATTAATTTCTCGTTTTTTGTATCGATTCTTTGTCTCTTCACGTTTTTCAAAATGCCGTGAAAGTGTTAAGCAAATAATTGCGATCGATGTAGGTATAGGTGTTAACATTTTACAACACACGTCCTAGGGTTTAAATAAACATTATATACGTATCACCTATACGCGCTACGGTATATATTCGTTTGGTGTTTTAGTTTTGGAAAACCCGCAAAGACTTTAATGTTGAAAGTTCTACTCCGACCGTCAAACGACAGTTGTGCTCCTGGGTGTTGTAATATCGTTTATATTATTATTATATGGTATGGGGTTTTCTCACGTCCGTTCGTTAATGTTTTCGTGATAAGATTATTGTTTTTATGTTGTGAAAAATAATACCTATTATACAACTGTGTTCGTGTGTATATTCGATCTGTATTTGTATTATTTTCGTACATGAATTGAAATATTTCCGCCAGTCTAAGTATAAATGTTGATGGAATCACAGAAAGACAAACTACAAAGCTAGGATTCCATTTAATGTTTAAATAATATCGCATAATAATGATAATAATATTACGTGTTGTTATTCGCATTTAAAAGTCAATGAGTATAATATATAGGTACCGCCCAAAGGAACTTAGTAGATTACATTTTTCAAAGTGTAGTCACTTGTCATATATTAAAAGGTATTGATTTTGCGTTGTATGTATAAACATAAATACCTGCATAATATAAACAAACACACACACACACACACACACACACACACACACACACACACACACACACACACACACACACACACACACACACACACACACACACACACACACACACACACACACACACACACACACTCACACACA
>JAIPRK010000163.1:29154-179070 GCA_025469195.1 Chaitophorus viminalis | reverse complement strand
ATAATATAAAAAAACACACACACACACACACACACACACACACACACACACACACACACACACACACACACACACACACACACACACACACACACACACACACACACACACACACACACACCCATAGACTCGCACATTGTCTGAGTGTTTTAGTTTGTTGGCTTGGTTGAAAACCACTCAAATAGTTTTGTTGTCATTTTAATAAATATTTGATTTTGATGAAAACGTCAGCGCCTAATGGGTCGGAAGTCGTTTAGAAATATAAACCACACCAGACATAAAGTTGGCAGAGTCTTTTAAAATGCTGCTGGTTTTCAGATAATAAGAATCACCTATTTTAGGTGTGCGTGTATGGACGACAGCGCATGTGTGGGCAATTGTTTGTGTGTGCTCGCTTGTGCGTGCGTACATGCGTGAGTGTGTATGCATATATGTGTATACTCTCGTGTATTCCGGAAACAATGAAACGAAACCGCAATAATGTACGATGGTGACGGTGATCTTTTTTCCCCCCGTAGGTTTGTTGGTATAAGCACAGAGGTGTCGGAAAATACGGTTTGAGATGAAAACAGCGAAAAGCCAGCATGAAATGTGACTATATTGTTATGATTATCATGTATATATGCGTGTACGCGTGCGTTTATGTGTGCGTTTACAATAAATTATTACCATGAATCCGGCGCTCGTAGTACACGGAAAGGGAAACTTTGTTTAACGTCTATATTAATGTTTTCATCCAATTAGGTGTACCTTTATAGTTTACGGACAATGTACACAGGTACCAGACAAATTACGTTACGTCATACTACCCCGTTCAATTTATTAGGTGAACGTACCCATTTTACGTTATTTTTATGCTTTTGATTTTTATTCGAAATCACAAGCAAATGTTATAGTATATCGTTATAATAGTGATTTATGTCCCCCCTTCTGTGAACACCAATTAAACAACACAACAATGGTGCACGTTTGCACTCGAATAGAAATCGGTTATGATGGATCATATACGAACATTTATTTTGCCCATTGTAACCGATTGTACATTAACGAAACCGTAATGTGAATCAGTCGTGGGCCGTTTTTCACACTGAGAAAATTATAGAATTTCTATACAACAATACATTTTTCTACTAGTCTACGATGTTGCTCTTTTCGTCTGCTGCGCGTTGTCGCACTACACACAACGTCCCTTTTCAACAATGTCATCCAATATTGACATTTTTGACGAGGCGGGTTATTAGGGTAGAAAGTAGGTGTGTATATTATGTGTTTGTTTAAACCGATACAAAGCGATATTTATAAAGTTTAGGGGCTTGTGGGATGTCACAACAATCCAGTTCTTAACAAAAATGTGTGTGTGTATGCATGCATGCGTGCGTGCGTGCGTGTATGTGTGTGTGTGTGTGTGTGTGTGTGTGTGTGTGTGTGAGTGTGTGCGCGCGCGCGTGTGTGTATGTGTGTGTGTGTGTGTGTGCATGCGTGTGTGTGTGCGTGCGTATATATGTGTGTGTATGTGTGTGTGCGTAGCCACGTTGGTATTTATAGTGTAATGGCATCAACCAAGTTTCCATTAAATCCATTTTATTTTAAATAATAATACATATACACATACACATACATACCGCCAGTACCCAAAAAAAATCTACACACACTCTATATAAATTTGAAATAAATTCAAATCCACGTCAAAACGATTTCCCACACGACCATTGTTATAATTATAATTATTGTACGTTACATCACATCGATAACTCGGTAATTATAGGTCGGTTCCGTCGTACTATATAATAGTATGTGTAATATTGTACACAAACACGTACGTCTACGAAAAAAAAATAAATACAAAAAAATTCTTTACGTGAATCTCGGTCAAGCGTATGCACACTCAAGTCGTCTGCCCGCGTCGTTGACTCAGCGTAAATGCCTAAAGATTTATTTTGGCATTGGTTACTCCTTCCTGATTAATTCATGACACAATTTGGCCGTCGGCATGTTTCTTGGCTTCTTGCTTTTAACATATCGTTCCATTTTCTAGGACGTTCGATTTGCCAAATTAATAACCATCAATCACGGCGGTATACCCGCGATCCCTATAGCGCGTTTTAAATAGTATAATATAATGAAAAAGCAGCAGAAACAAAATTTTTCACCGTTACTATGCAGCATTTAGTTGTGACCGACATGAACAAACTGTTCGAGTACTAACTACAAATACATAATAATAATGTTATAATTTACTGCAGTCATCGCGATTTTGGACTGATCGAAACGATATGCAGTAATGAGTAAAAATGGTTTTGAAAACCAGGTGGGTAATCCGGAATATTTCGAAACCGTTTTTGAACCTAAACTCCGAAATTTCTGAACTCGTTTTTACTCCCGGTAATATGGTCAATCCAAACGTTTAACAAACTTCGTTATTGGTTCGTAATTATTATTTGGCTCGATGGTAACAAAATCATGGACCAACTCACCAATCTTGTAGGGTATCTAGAGCGTGCAAAGCGTATTAGGCTTGCGTAGACTTTCCACACATGTACATTTTTTTTAATATTTACCGTAGTTACAAGACACGTATACATTTTCTATTACTTCGGAACTTTTATTCTCAGCTCGAATAGTATATTATACTGATTACTGTTGCGATGTCATATTGACGTATATAGGAGTTTACCGCGGTACGTCCACTTAACTAAATGGATCGTTTTGAATGAATCAATTCGAAAAATCGGGTGTCGCGTTAAATGATAATACTTTACCTTGGGGCGGAAAAACGTCGAGCCCGTCACTGAGTGTTTCGTTAAGTTCTTAAAGCGAATTATGGTCATGATCGTTAATCGTGTCGCACTACGCCTTAGGGTGTCTGTCAGCGGCGTATTATATATTAAAGCTAGTAGCTCAGATGACGCGTGCAATATCTGGTCGGATGTTACCCGAAAGCGCTAACTCTTCGAAAGTATCCGTAGACGGTAGAATCTCATAGAGCACTTTATATATATATATATAGAACCCGCTATAGAATAGAAACAATTTCTTTTCAATAAACAACATGACCTTTAAATCAATACACTGTCCAAAAAGCACACCGATAAAGAATATAGTATTTATAGTATACGGTATTTTATTTGTTATTTAAATGTAAAATAATATTTTAGATATTGTTTTTCCTGGATAGTTTACGAAATATAATCTCAATTATCACGATGTTTATTTTATTACAACCTTACAAATTATGGTTTTTATCAGATTAGATCAGCAGGTTTACTTGTCAATATTATCATCAAATAAAATACGATGTGTGGTCACATTTTGTGATAGCCCTTAAATTTTTTCGAACGAATATTTGATATTATTGAATAACCACCGTACAATGTTGAGTTTAGTACTATTGCCAAGTTGAATCATATAAATCAGAAATATCGAAGTAATGATCATTATATATTATAATTTTATTATAATAATTGTACCAGCTTGACTACATTGTTTAATTATAAATATTATTGTTATGCTTACACGTGCACCCTGTGTATGCTATTAATCCAAGTGCGCTCTTTCGGTACTCGGCTGTAATCGTCCAACCACGATTATATTTACGAACAACAATAATTTATTCATTACGTGCTCTTTTATACTATCACGGAGGTATAGAAAAATAAAATAAGTTGTTTTTTTTTTTTTTTTATCCCCACCGATCATGGAAAACGAATTGGAGAACAAACGGTTAATGTATACGGTCGTCGCATAAGCTACATCTTTTAAAACGCACACACCTTTTATATTATACAAAGTTCAATTCAATTACGTTTCCGAACGCTAAGAAACGAGTGTTTATGGTATTTCCAACTTAGAACCGAGTAATCGTCTCTTGGGTATTCACGAGGGCAGACGGATGATTCGTTAACTGTATTATGTTATGTATCGTGTAAATGTACGAACACGACTGCTCCTGAGAAGTGTTTGTTATATTTATTCGAAATTCCTTTTTTATTTGTATATATTTTTTTTTCACGCACTCAATGGATTTCACATCATTATTTTATTGTTGGTATATACTTAACTGTATTTTTCGAACGAGATAATGCGTGAAGTAGTGACAAGATTAAATATTCCAATATAATAATATTCATAACATAAACTATTGTAATTTTAATTTAATCATTTAATCAACCTAATAGAACTTTATAGTCTTTTGGCAAATATAATTATTTTAAAATTCTATTGCAGACGCATTATTTTATATTTCTATTGTATTATAATATAAATGTATGTTTTGTAATTGTCACGAATAATTTATACTACAGCTCTTAAATATGAATAAAAAATATATAAATGATAGGATAGTACTATGTGTGAGATAAAAAAATAAATAAAATTTTTTTATTTTAATTCCACGTTCAACACAAACACTTTTGCGGATCTCCAGCTAAAGTCGCAATAAATATCTCATATTATTAAAATACGTTTGTGAGGCAAAAAATATTATAAAATAATTAATTGTGATTCATATCCAACTGCAAATAAGGATGATGCAATTTCGTTCGTTTTACTTTTTTATGTACCGCGAAATTTTATAAATTACAATAATTTTAGACATAGTTGCATGATAAATTTAGGTTAATTCGATAAAAAGCCCTGTAAATTACTCGGAATGACGAAAATCATTTTTTTTCTTCTTCTTCTTTTATAAATACATAGTATTAATATGAGTGGGCCCAGACAATAACTTATAGAGTTAATAAAATATATACTTTTTTTTTACATATATATTACATACTCGTATACCACGATTTTGAGGCACAATTTATAACACGACGTATTTGTATTTTGTAGGTCTTTGCAACTATATACTAACTGTTCGTTAACGTGCTGTTGCCTTTACTCACGTATATTATCACTGAGATGAACCTCCACCAAAATGTCTATCAAAGGTGATCGGTTGTCCCCATCTATATCGGTGTTTATTGGCCGATATAATATTATATGATAGATCTGAAAATATATTTTATGGTTTTCAGCAGCATATTATGAACGTGGAAATTGTGCACGTTGCAGTCCATAAAATAAATGTGTCTTGTTTTATTGCGAAAGTTGACTTTTATACCCAAACCTGTGTACAAGAGCAAAGCATTCCTTCGTAGAATGCCGTTTTAAAATCTCTCGTAAGACGATTCGCCATATAATAACACGTGGTACTTAAATCTGAACTGCAATAATGACTTCAATTTGTTCCGATTTTTCAACGATAATTTCGACCGTTCGTTGGCGGCGAGCTAAATATCGCTTCACGTCAAATATATGGAAAAATCCTTTTCGTCAAAAATCCATTCCGTAGAAAAACGTACTTATGTTATAAATTATTATAATAATACGTGTATTATGAAGATCGAGCCTCGTTTTTATCTTTAATGAAAGTGTAGGCAACTGCGTGGTTGGTCAATAACTCTCGTTCACCTGACGGCCGCATGATAATATAATAAAAATATATACTTCACTGCGTTTCACCGAGTAAGTGGTACTGAAATTATACTGCGTAACTTCATAATATTACGTGAGGATAAGAACATTTACATTAAATTCACAGTTTATAAGTATTTTACCACAAGTGCCGAAAAATATTTTGATAAATATTAAACGGGTCCATTTCATTTAAAACGATATCATTATACGCGGTCGTAGTAAATATTTAGGTTTATAACAATTCTCATACATTTAATATTAATTTGCGTAAAAACAAAACGGTGTATGATATACTTAGATATTGTAAAAATATGAATAAAAAATCATCCACTTAATATTATTGGTACCTACAGTAAAAATCATTGATGACGTGTGTAAGTGCGGTAACCAGATAGTCAAGAGGGGTTCAAAATTCAAACTCCGATTTTTACTTGAGTAACTAGAGCGCTAGTAATGATGTAGTTTGAATCCAATGGAATAGATATAGGTGTTCGTAACTAGAAAAATGCCAACATTTGTTTTCGCCATCTTCTATGGAAAAACGTTATGATACTCAAAATGAAATATTATATTCTCTACCGACTACATTATCGACCGTGAATATTCTATTTTGTTTTCAACTATAAAACATATTTTCTATAATCATATTATAACTCAATACCATTAAAATATTGTAAAAAAAGCAAAAGTTTACAATTAGATTATGCGTTCTTATACCTAGCAGCTAAAACCCCTTTGGAAATGTAGCTACTCCTCTTTTCCTCTTGGTTCTTATAAACATTTCGTTGTTATTTATATCTTTAAATCGTTTAAACAAATATGCATCCAGTAGTTTATATACACATTTCCTTCGCAGATGCAATGATCTACAAGCGATTCAGACGGGTTCCAGTTTCACAGTTATATCATTTATTTATTTTTCGATAACGTATTTCATTACAGCATCTTAGACCTTCTTAGAGCATCATATTGTCTTAGAGTGAAAACCAATATTACATCGTGTAGTAGGTTTTCATTTTCGAAGTAGCGTATATCTTAAACTCTTAATGCATAAAAGCGCCCCGAAACAAAATATTTCATTCATCTATATGGTATAAATTATACTCTTTGTCACTAAAACAGTGCTGTGGCCACATTAAATTACTTACCCATTCAATGATTCGATAATATTGATTACCAATAGGTTATATTCTTATGGTTATGTATTATAGCACCACTAAGATTGATCATCAACTATTATTTATCAAGCGCCTTTGGGTATGCCAACAAAATATCACCAGTAAAATATTATTATTATTATTATTATTATTATTCGAACGTGAGTTATATATTGTTATATTATAATTATAATTGTGCTATATGTTTATGAAAGTACTAGTGATATTTTAGTTTCACGATATTTTGTCAGTCCCTTTGTTGTCCCTGCGGTAGCTGTATGCCAATGGTAGTTTGTCTTCCCGCTATATGGACGTACTTAATATAATTAGTAATGTATCATTTACATTTGGGCGGTTAGAGTTTCATAAATATTGTACTGGAAATAAAATATTATTTCAACACGAAAACCGGTGTCCGAAAATACAATACTGAAAACGGCTCGGAATCCGGACGAACGCGTTAAAAAAAAAAAAAAAAAAAATACTAATCCACATAATATTCGTATCTGCAACTGAAAACTACTTGTTACGCGTGGGTATATATATAAAACATATTATTATAATATGTTAATCGGTTAACTATAAGACTATATGCATACTAATGTTGTTTACAACAAACAAGTGTAAGTATAGTAAAAGTTCCGTCTAGCACCACTTACCGGTTTTTGGTGTTCAGGCGAGACGACTGTTTCTGCTGGACATCGTGTCTCATCACCCGAAAAAGAACACTGCTGGATCTGCGGTGAGACTCGAGTCCTTGGAAACGTCAGTTTCGGGATAGTTTCACGTTCCAGTGACATGACGCTCCTTGTGTGATATGATGTTTTACATCATGCATTGTATATGCGGCTACATACGCGTATTGTACACTAATTGTTATTATTATTTTTTTTTTTACTGAACTGCCGCTGTTGTACCCATAAAAATATATAGATAATTGATACGCCGAATCGTCGGTTTCGTTTAAAGGGCTTCAAGATGCGGAAACAGAGGAGCACCGGAGAACTGGATAAAAAGGTCACCGGCAGTATCCGGAGCACGGCGTCCTGCACGTCGTGGATCAGCACCGGGTCGTCGCAGTCTGCGATGGGCGAGTCGTACAACACGGACTCCAACGCCAGTTTCATCGTGGAGGTAACTCGCAGTTACGGCGCGTGCAGTTTTTATTTTTCATATTATAGACCGCAGTTGTTCCCAACACTAGGGGGGAGGGGCATGCACCACTAAAGAGATGTGAAAAGATTGTCGAGGAGACGCAATAACAGACATCTTCTAGGGGCGTAACTTTTTTTTTAACTATTCACTTAACGGAATAAAAGAACTACCAAAAATATTGATCATGACCGATCTTTGAATGTCGATAAACACTTCGGCGATTCTTTGAAACGGAAAAAAAAAACTATTTTGTTTTTAATTTAAATTATAACCGGATAAAGGGGGGGGGTTAAAATAACAGATATCGGGAAACACTATTGGAAAAGAATCGTCTGGTTGACCTAGTGCCACCACTCGCGCGTACTCTCCGCCCCCGTGGTAAGGCATAGGTAGCATAAATTTTGATTTGCTTTTTTTGCTGCGTCGCAGGACGAGCACATGGACGTGAACACTACCGAGACGTACGCCGGCGAGTGGAAAAACGACAAGAGATCCGGCTTCGGGGTCGCCGAACGGACGGACGGGCTCAGGTACGAGGGCGAATGGTTCGCCAACAAGAAATACGGTTACGGAGTGACCACGTTCAAGGACGGCACGAAGGAAGAGGGAAAGTACAAGAACAACGTATTGGTGACATCGCAGAAAAAAAAACACTTGTTCCTGATCAGATCAGCCAAACTCAAGGAGCGAATCGAAGGAGCCGTGACGTCGGCTAATAGATCGTCGAAAATCGCGTTGCAAAAAGCGGATATTGCGATTTCTCGGTGAGTTTTGCGTTCCGGTTGTGCAAAAACCGTTAGTATACACGTATAATGCGTATTATTATAGCGATACAGCTTCCACGAGGCGATCCGTCGGAACCTCGGCCAACGTTTGTTGTGTGGACAATTAGGTGGCCTTTGGTTTCCGAATCATACTTACATATCAATAAATAATTATACATAAACGTCTTTAATATGTGCGTATATGCCTGCATAAATCCCGAATAAGATAAACGATAAGCTAAACCGTTATTATACATGCATCTGATTCAATATAAATGAAAATGTAATAATCAAATTACACTTTGTGATTTTATATTGGTACACAGTAGTAATATTATTATTATTATTGAGTGCCGAAATGTTCGAAGAATACATAGAAGAATGTCCGTGAAGTTGGCTGCCGAATTCCAATTGGGATAATTGAGTAGGGGTTGACTTACAAATTCGGAAATCGTGCCTTCAAATACTTACAAATGACTTACTAAAGTTTGGGTATGCCAAAAGTTTAAAAATGTAAAATTGTCCAGCTGCCGGCAAGTTGGCCGGGTATTTGGTTTTTGGGATAATTGAGTAGGGGTCGACTTACTAATTCTGAAATCGTGTTTACAAATACTCACTAATTAAATACTAAATTTGAGTTTCAGCGGCCAACTTGACGGACATAAAGTACTCTCTCTGTGAGAATATTTTAAATAGGTCTAACCCCACATTGAAAAAGCATTTTTATAGGTTTTTTTATAAGTCGAGTTCGAAATGTTATTCTGAAATTATAGATGTATTTTTATAAATCGTACAGGATTCGTAGACGAAACCTTGATTGTTTATTTTGAACATTGTTCAGCTTGTTTTTCAAATTATCACGGATTCACCGGGGACAAATGTCTCTGATTGGAATCCCATCGGTTAGATGACGTCCAAAGATTTTCGGTCGTGAATCTCCCATACGGGCGTAATATAAAGAACTTCTATATCCTTGCGCACTCGATGGTGAAGTGGCGGAAAGTAATTTAAACGTCCCCGCGCGCATGATATAGGTCGCGAAACGTCTCTAATCCGTACTCGCGTTAAGTCCGTCGCCACCGCGGGGCACCTTTTCCCCCCGCAAACACCAGCACTAGTATGTATTATTTTTAATTTACGAGCACGTCACTATTCATACACGTGCGGACACTGAAGGCATGTTACTTCTCCGGGTGCCCGGTGGCTTTTGCGATTTTATGTTTTTTTCACGCGACAAGCTCTTTAGCAAGCTTTAAAACCGGCTCAGCAAACCGTAAAACGCGTCTGCACAATATTATTATTATTATCATTCTACCGACGCGAAGAAAGACAGAAAACTGTAACAAAAGTGACCTTTTTTTTCTCTCTTAATGTCGCCTACAAAATTGATAATGAGTGTGTACATGTGCTGTAAAGCTATTAAACGTTCAATATTATTTTAAACGAACATTATTCGAACCTCGTGGATTGACAAAAATTAATTATCTACAACCAATCAAATATATTTCATCTTATTTCAGTGATTACACGACTATACGTTATAATGCTATATCGAGAGAACGAAAATAAAATGTATTCGCAAGAAATTATAATTATTTCTAATCATTTCATATTATTTTACGTATCCTCATTGCATACGTTATTTTCCTTATTTCGTTTAGTCATAATCCGATGTGATCATTTAATTCAAGATTATGTTACATTCTTATACACCTATGTATTTATAATAATATCCATAAACGATTTTTACTGAAGTTTGATTCGTAGAAAAGTTCCGAGTTACGAGTTCAGTTGATTAATATTCGTTATCATTTAGACGCAATTCGAATTAAATTACTAAGTAATGTAGTGAAACATACGTAGGTACCTATATGATTTTTATAAGTTTTGGATAAGATATTTTGCATATTGAAGATATACTTCTTTACGCAGGGTAGTGAAAAAAAAAAAGAAAACGGGCGGCCGTACGAACGCGAACACGGACATGTCGTTGTGCGCAGCCGTGGATTGTCGTAGCTGTATTTTGTAAACGGCTATGGGTTACGTCATTAAGCGACAGTTTTTTTGGTTGGGTTATTAAACAAAGAATACTCAACAATAATATTAATGAGATAAATATTTAGATAAAAACGGAATGATCGTCCGGGATGATTTCATATGGTCGGTGGGGCGGCGGTGCGAAGCTTATGTACGACATAATAATAATATTATGTATTATAAATTATAATGTTGGTCGATGACAGCCGATGTGGTTTCGACCACGATGATAAAAAAATAATAACCCCCCAAGGACTATAATTCACAAAAACATCAATAACTCGGCGAGATTTGAACTTAGAACGCTAATTCTTGGTTTATTGAACTCAGAAAAGAACTTCGCACGGGTAAGGCACTAACACTTTTTGACTTGACCCTCGCAACACCTATTTCCAAAAATTGAGGGTGAAATTTTCAAATGGCCATAACTCGGCAAATAATAGACTTGGAGAGCTGATTTTTATTCCACCGTACTCGTGATAAGGCGATTGGGATAGGCCTAAAAATGTTTGAATTCGAAATCAAATATTAATAATTAATAAGCCTAAAAAAATCGAATCATCAAATT
The DNA here is from genome assembly GCA_025469195.1 of Chaitophorus viminalis. Classification (NCBI taxonomy): domain Eukaryota; kingdom Metazoa; phylum Arthropoda; class Insecta; order Hemiptera; family Aphididae; genus Chaitophorus; species Chaitophorus viminalis. The sequence goes on along the minus strand of JAIPRK010000163.1, from coordinate 167,932 downwards.
TAATATCTAGGTATTATGTTAGATAAAGTTATTAAAATCTTTAATTACAATTGTTTTTAATGATATACGAGTACATGTAGCTATAAAGTTGGTAAGTAAACAAAAAAAAAAAAACATTAAATTTTATAAAATAAAAAAAAAGAACCGGATGGACCTCGCTTTGCTGTAAGATTTAGGGGTGGAGTGTACCTTGTTTATAGGATAGGTCATTATTACAATGGCTTTGTTAAATTTGAATGCAATGATAGATATCATTGTATACGAATAACGATTCTAAACGGGGTTAATATGTTTATCTAAAATATGTATATAATAATATAGTATTTTCTTATATTTAAATTGAATTATAATGCAATTTCTTAAAAATTTAAATTTCAAAGAGTCATAAAATTTTTTCTTTTAAGTCTGGTAGAAATTTTTTATATATTTTTGAATGTAAGCTTATGGAAAATCTAGTGGTAAAATTTTAAACCTTAAGTATAAACAGAAAAAATTTTATGAATTTTCAACTACAAAATAACTTGCAAATTATCGCGATTTTAACATATTTTATATAAATTTGAACTTTATGGGCTTATAAAAAAAATTTGAGTGAAACCATCTCCGATATTTTATGGTTACAATTAGTATAACTTATATTTAATCCTTTAATACATTTTCAAGAGTTTTTGGACAGCCAAAAAAATTTTATGGATATTTAAAAAAAAATACAAAAATCGAAAATTTAAATTATCTATAAATAAGTCAAAATATGTCAAAATATTTTGAAAACTTAACTATGTATAGAGAAAGCCAATATAAAGATTTGGTGAAAATTTCAAGTTGTTACGGTTTTTTGTTTTTGAGTTAGAGCAAATTTCAAAAATCGATATCATTTGTCGGTCTAGAATTTTATATATTATATTATATTTTACATGTAATTTTATGTCAATATTCGCTGTTCAAATGCTTATAAAAAAAAATTATGCCTATGGATTTTGATGATTTTTGAATGACAATAAAAACTCCTTGTGTGAAATCTATTAAACTTTCAAGTATTTTGTATTAGTCAATTTTTTTTATCACCAATTATAAAAAAAATGTAAAAAATTTGAATTTTTTAAATGCCTATAAGTGGCGTAAAAATCAATATAATATTTTGAAAAAAATATGACATAGAGAAAATGCCTATCTTAAAAATTGGTAAAAATTTCAAGTTTCTGCAACTTATGCTTTTTGAATTATAACAAATATTTAAAATCATTTGACGATAAATCACTATTTTATGAAATTTCGTAAAAATTTAAATTTCAAACGGTCATAAATTTTTTTCCTTTTGGTCCGGTAGAAATTTTTTATTTATTTTTGAAGATTAGCTTATGGAAAAATTAGTGTTAAAATTTTGAACTTTAAGTATAAACAGAAAAAATTTTATGAATTTTTATCTACAAAATAACTTGTAAATTATCGTGATTTTGACACATTTTATACAAATTTGAGCTTTATGGGCTTCTAAAAAAAATTTGAGTAAAACGATCTCCGATATTTTCTAGTGAAGATAAGTTAAGCTTATTATAAACCTTATATTACATTTTTGAGAGTTTTCGGCCGGCCAATTAAATTTTATAGATGTTTTAAAAAAAAAATTTCACAAAAATCGAAAATTTAAATTGTCTATAAATAAATCAAAATATGTCAAAATACTTTGAAAACTGAGCCATGTATATAGAACACCAATATAAAGATATGGTGAAAATTTCAAGTTATTGTGGTTTTTCGTTTTTGAGTTAGAGCATTTTAAAAAAATGTTGTTCGTAAAAACGTGATTTTGCGTAAAATTTCTCGTTTTTTCGTAATTTTTTTCTCGTTTTTTTTCGATTTTTTGAAAAAGTATTAAAAAAGTTGTATTTTTGACTAACCCAAGTACCATCTACATTCACTTTCCTTTCAGAAAAGTTGCTGTTTAAGCAAATTGAAGCATTTTTACTGCTAAAAAAGGTGTCGTCAGACACAAAAAAAAAAAAACTCATCATTGTAAATTCAATAGATTCACTCCGTTCAGAATCTAAAATAATAAAACTACCAATAATAAATAATTCTGGAACTCACGTGTACCGTTCGAAAGAAGTTTAACTTCCCGCGCGCGTACTGGTAACACACTTACTGTTTTTCAGTATATTATCTATTCATAAGTAAATAATATTATTATATACGTGTAATATTGTACCCGTATTTTGTATACATTAGCTTTATTCCAACTTTATCAAATCTTTGTACTTTTTTGACTATTTCTCTAAAATTACTTCCTGCAGTAATTAATACTATACATCAACTGCATAACAGCCTAGTCGACTTTTTGTAATTTCAGTTATGGTTCAATTATTGATTTATATGTAGATTGAGTACTTAACTGTGGAAAATAGAAACATTTCAATATCTCGGCCGAGTGGGTTATTTATTCTAAGCGCGTTACTTTCAATTTGTTCAACTCGAGCTTAAAAAAATTATAAATAATAATTCAATATTATAATCAGAATATATAAATAATATTAAATCAATTTTATTCTTCGGATTACAATCCGGGTGATTATTTGTAATTCTTACTAAGAGTAAGACTAAGACAAAGACTAAAGGTACCGTTTACAGTTGTATTATGTAAATATGGCTGATGAATCTGCGGTTCAGTTTTTCTACTTAATAGCTTCAAAAACATAAACGGAAAGGTTTATATTATAATATTATATGAGATATTGTACCAAATATAAAATCTTATTTTCGATTTACATAATTACATAGGGTTTAATACAAATTTTAGCTGTTATTAATATTTTCTTTTTTTTTTCATAACCGTTAATTAAACGTCGAAAACAAAAACCTGTGTTCTTATATTACACGAAAATTTAATCTTTCAACAACCCAATATTTTTTAGTCTCTGATGAAGAAAAGTATATACAAAACGTTTGATATTTATTACTAAATTAAAAATATAAATATTATAATTACATCATAAGGATCATAAGGAACTAAATATGTATTAACAAAATGTTTTACTGCATTGATTTATTTCATAATTTTCCTTTAATAAGTAACGTGAATATCGTATACGTTATATCGTTTACTTTTTATAATGACGTTGTGGTAATTTTTTTTTTTAATTTAAAAAGAACATTAATTGAATGTACATTTTTTTCATACTTGACAAAATTAGTTATTTTATCGAAAAATATTGTTAATTTTTTTCGTTTAATGTAAATTATTTTTAAATTTGTAATTTTGATTTAGAAATTTTTTGAAAATATGATATAATTTAATCACATAAACATAAGAACAATAAGAGTATTTATTTTGAGTATTTTTTGTAATATCAAAAAGGGTTGGTTATTTTATAAGCTGTGAAAAATAAGTATGATATACAGGATTTATATAGTTAATAATAATTATTAATAAAATTATAATTGTTTGAATCTTTAGATAACTTTGTAGTTGCGTAAAATGTCAGTATTTACTATTTAGTAATTTCGAACATTTTCCAAAAATTTGGCAAAATCATCATTAATAAATAGAACACAAAAATCATTTTTCGGAAGAAAGTTTTTATCATTTCTTTGACAGTATAAGATTTCGAATATTCGATTATTTCGATTATTAGCTTAACATAATTTTATATTTATCACCAAACTCTGTATGGATGGTTGTAATTTTTTCCACTTCCATGCTCACTCCAAATTTAAAGTTACTATAGCTAATAATTCTTTTAATATTATTTGCTCAATAAAAGTAACTCTCAATAGACACGTATATCCCGGACAATACTAAAAGTATTGTAAAATTGTTGAGGATCTTTTGCGGTTAATAAAAATAAATATGTTTCTTAGATGTTAGTCCAAAAACGTTATTTTCTAAATTGATATTTGGTGCACGATGATTGATCATAATTATTTATCGAATTTATCATTACGAGATCTCGTAATTGTAACGACCTTTGAGTTAATAATTATTATTCTTCCGTGAAATTTTACAGCACACATGTGATCTATGTAATTAAAATAGTCCCATTGTAATATAATTCTCATTTGATCCTTACGTTACCTGATTCTTTTACTTTTTTTTTTTTATTTTCCTGGTTTTAAACCATTTGACGTCATCTAAGTTGAGAAAATAATTGATGAGCTGTTTGGTATTTATTTCCGATGGATACCATTGAAATATAATATGTCTACATTCCTTGTACAATATTTCAAACGCTATCGCATAGTCTTTTTATCAACATTTTTTAGTTGTATCGGCAGTCTGTATTACGGCTGCAGTCTGTATTGTGGTATTTATTATAGTTATTTTTTTCAATTTTATTTTTGTGATGAAGTGAACATTTCGATATACGTTGTTAATTACACAAAACCTTAGGTTCATAGACATACTACAGCCAACGTCCACGTTATTGTCGACGCATAAAATTTATGCGTCAATTATGTAATTGAAAGAAGATATGCATTAATCATTTTAAACTTTCCTAAAGCTTCAAATTTAAAGAAATTAATTTAAAAAGTAGATGAATCTACTAGGATGGATGAGACTTCGCGGTGAATTGTAGAGAAGTGTTATATTATTGCTTAACTGACCTTTTAAATTTGAAACAATGATGTACAATAAGTGTACGATTGCTTTCGAAAATACGATTCTGAGTGAAAGACGTGAGGGGAATGGGAAGTAAATTTATAAATATATATATTTATGAAAATGATAATAACATTAATAATATATTATATAATAATTCATACTACAAGAGTATTAAAAATAATATATAAAGTTAAAATTAATTGTAGTGGCACTTACTTGAACGTTGTTGGTGAATAAATATAAAGTCACTATTCACTGCTCCGTTGTCATGTGTAAAATTGAAATGCGTAGAAATAACCGATAATATTTTATCAACATACATCCCATTGGGTTCTACCGAGACCAAAAAATGGATTTATCGTAATCAAATGTTAAGAAACCGTATGCTATTTTTTTCCTTTCGTATTCTCACGAAATATATACAAACCTAGTCGTACCGTATACGGTCCGTGGGGAATAACGAGGAAAGGCGAAGAAGAATAATTTGAAACAGTTTACTTCAAGTCTAGGAAGAAAGATTTATGGCGACAGCAAAGTAAAAGCAAAAAGGAAAAAGGGACGGGGAAAAAAAAAATGTTTGGAATGTCAAAAACGAAAGTCGGTAATGCAAGGAGATGGAAAAATGTCCCGTCGGAAAGTACAAATCGACGAAGGCGCATATTATCTCGTCTAGAGGAAAAAGAAAAATAGTGGAAAAACAATACAGAACAAACAGCCGACCCAAATGCAACCGTGGTCGGAACTTTTGGATAGGTGGGGGGAAGAGGCGTAAAAATATTATAATAGTGATATTATATGACGTTATATCATGTTATGGCTCGACGACCGACGTATTTTGTGTGGTTATAGTCTTCTGCACAAGTCATTTTCGTCTCCGGTGTCGCAAGCAGATCCGCATTATGCAAAATTGCAGTCGTCCCGAGGCAACAAAAATAAGTTAGCCGCTCAATATTTTTGTTTTATCGTGATGTTTGTGTTACTTACCCCCCACCACCATTAATGATTAGTTAGCCCGATTTCGAGCAGAAACATCGCTCTGATGTTTAACGGGGTTTTTTTTATTTATTTTTTTCTTTTCATGTTTTGGATTTCATCTTTTTTACATCTTAACAGTTTTCAAACGCGTTCGATCACAAATCGTTTCATTTAAACGTACGAGATCTTGCCATCTTGGTCCGTCAAAAATACCACGTTTCGTTGATATATATCTCGCATCATCGTTGCTGAACCCGACCCGTGCCGACCTTACCATCTACGACGCGCTTATGTAACCTATAACCGCGTTATTGTGCGCTCGTGGTATAATACAATACGTCATTACGTCGAGCTGTCGTCGAACGCGAACAGGCATTTTTGCAGTAGATATTAATTAACTCGTCGTCAACGACGCCACTACCGTTCAAATACATTTTATTCGTTTTATTACTGTTCCTATATTCGTGACACTTATTATGACGGCTATTAATCAAAACCTTGATTTTGGATTACACACAAAAGGACCGCCGCAATGAATATTAAATAGCAATACGCGCGCGCTGCGGTGTTATTATTGTAAGCTACAATAATAATAATGAATAAATAATAATAATATACTTGTATACTATAATATGTATGCTCCTTTCTACCATACATGCATGTAGTTTAATACATATTGATACGTGCAGGTAAATTCGTTATTTCAGACAGTTTATTTAATATTTATATTGGCCGACTTCAACCGCGTTGTTTTTGATTATAATATTCTGGTTTGTATAATGTTAATATAAACTTTATAATATATAATGTGTTCGTTTAAACGGGTTTTCGCAGTATATATATAGGTATTTACTACCCCTTTGACGTCAACCTTTTAACTTTAATCCTCGCCAAACTCTTCGTTAATAGTATATATAGGTATACAATTAACGTACCAGTTCTTGATGTTTCATTTTTATATATTTTCGTTTTATTTTATCTCGTCTGAAACATAATATTTTAATTGGGCTGATGGAAAACTACATCTTATCCGAAAGAGGGAGTTAAACACTCTCGTTACGTTTTCAGTAGGTTTCTCGGCAACTACATGTTTCAACAGATATTTTCTGTTATAATAATAATTATTGATTTAAACCAAGACCATGGTACGACTCGTGGAACTATTATAATGGATTTAATAGGATTAAACGTAAAGGAAAAAAAAAATAATCACCATCGTAAAAAAAAAAATAAATGTAATTCGAAGAAAGACTGTTTTGAATTTTGTAAATAAGTAATGAAATAATAACGGATTAAAAACTAAAATCATTTCTAAGAGCAGCTATTGGAGAAACGGGTTTCTTATTTAAGTTACGTGATACGCACAGATTATTAATATTAAATCAATAATGCTACGATGCCGCTGTACTCTTCTCACGTAGCATTAAGCCGAAAAGGGGGCTGAAAAAACCGAATGATTCGTAGAAAATGTCAAAACAAAAGCAGCCGTTATTATCTTTTCTTAATTAAATATTTTAAAGTAGTGTATTTACCTAATCTTATCATATTTGTTTGAAAAACAATAACAGCCATTTAACAATGGTCATAAAATAATTCGATGAAAGTTCGTGAACAGCCATTACATTTCCCTACTAATAACCAACTTTTAGCCGTGGGACGTAGAACATGTACGTTTGCAGATGCGGAAGCCAATTATAATTATATCGTCCTATAGATTTGAAATTAAAAAACACTGTTTTGCTGTGCTGGTAAATACCCAATAAAAAATTGTTTTTTTTTTTTTTTTTTTAAATAAATCTATTTTTTTAGTGTTAAATATAATGAGAGGATAAATTAATCGAGCGTTATTAAGGTAAATTATTAATTTTCACCGTTGAGTATTAAATTTCGTATTAAATTCGAGCTGTAAATATTACTTTTAATACTCGACTATATAATAACAAATTCTTCATCGTAAACATTAACAAGCTGAATTTTCCATATTTCAAAAATAATACAGAAGGATTTTCTTGTAATTTATTTACCAACCAAAAGTTATATACTTTTACTAATTATACGAATAATGGATTTGTGTAAATAGAGGATGCCACAATATAGCTGGTTACATAGGTGTTTCGTGTATGGCATGTGATGTGGTATGTAATAAAATAAATAAATGAAATCTTTTTAATGTTCGATTATAATTTTATGTGTATAGATACATATAACATTATAATATACAATATATGGTTAAGAATATTATGTGTTCAATAAGTAAGCGCATACTTAATTGTATTTTCCGTTTAATTTATATCTGTAAAAGTTTCTAATCGGCAGCTATACCAATTCACGTATTCGCCATAAATCATGTTATACTGTTGAGTGCTGCAATACTGCAAACTTATTTCGTGGTTATAAGTAAGTTAATAGTTTTGAAAACATATTAGTTGTATATAACTGGTACGAGTTTAAGCGAGAATTCGAACGATGAAAATGATTGAAATCGGTGGGAAGCCGCGCGCAGTGCTTAGTCGTGCTATCGGTTTGACGTTTCCACACAACATATGTTCCAAAATATTAATTATTATTAATACCAGTTCGAAATAGCTGTTCGTTGAGTGGATTCAGTATTTTAAAGCATCGCTGTTTGGCTTTCGTATGACAATAATATGTTTGATTGCTTTAACAAATTTCATTACATATTATATCATATATGTAAACATATCATGTAATAATATGTTTACTAAATAAAGTTCAAAAACATGCGAAATAAATTTTTTGAATACAACATTATTTGCTGCATACAATCAGTGTCAATCAAGTATAAACATTAAAATTATTGTAAAACCAAATGACTGTATATCTCGAAATAAAGTAAATCCTCGACGGTACTTAACTGATGTAAGTAATAAGCGATAACACATTTAAAACATTATTATCTCGACAAAGAAAGTTCGAATAAAGTTCGGTTGATGGACTCGCTACATATCAGCAAGTATCAAGTATTTGATCTGCCTTAAGTTTTTCAACAACACTTATATATATTACCTGTATATGCGAACACAGTTTATTGTAAGTTTAAAACGAATAACACTTCACTTTAATTACGTAGTCATAGCTCTTAAAAAGACTCGCCAAAACGCTTCTTATACCTCTAAGTTTAGCAATATTAAGGATCTTATTTATTCATATCATATATTGAATAGTGATTGTTGGTTGTAAGAAATTATAACGCCAAAACAATGTTCAATCTTTTTACGTCTTTTTGCGAATACAATATTGAAAAAATATTTCTATCTTTTAAGAGACATACAATCTTAAACAATCTACATTATGCGGACATTAACGATTTTTTTGGGATTTATGATGAATCAAAGTTGATTATTTAACTACTTTTTTTTCCGATCCCGTTGTATGAACATTATTTACGTGATCATTTAGACGTGATAACACATTGTGTAAGTTTACTATTAAATAAAATTGTATTTTGCAATTACATAAAAACGTAATATTAATATACCTACAACTGTGCAATCTCGTTATACCAATTCAAGAAATACTATCACTCGAATAACTAGTCAAACATTTTATAAAGTTTTCTATTCGAATACTGAGACTTTATTATTAGGAATTCCATAACTAGTAAGCACATTACCGATTTTCTACGAATTAAAACTAATTTTATTTCACTCAGTAAAAATTAGTAATTATTATAATAATTATTTTCTGCAATAAGATACTAAGACGACTTTACACGACTTAAAATGGCACTCTGTTTTAATGTACTTATTTTTTCAAAATAATTATTCTATGATTAACAAGTACTTTTCTATATTATGCATTAAAAATATATACAATAAACATTACCCCGAAATTTCTGGAAAATAAAAATTATGTCTTACTACCCGTTTTGTTTATTGATGTCTGATGGGACTACGTAGTTTGTATTATACATTCATAATATAACGTAGTAATATTGGGGGAGATGTGTGCGATCAGTTTAGCCGACACATACGTATAGTTTCAGACACATATGTCCATATAAATTTTGTACAAAGCAATTTGAATGTTATTTTTTTTTCAAAGTGTAACATACATTCATGCATAGTTTATATATTATATTATACATAATATTATATTACTACACGAAATTTGCGTAGTCGTTGAATGTCAACATGAAAATATGTCAAACTCAAATATTTACGGATTGAAAACCCGCAGACATTAAGCAGTGATTTCCATAAGTATTTGGAGAATAATGACGCGTAATTCACAACACAATCTACATTATTAACATTCACCGGTATTGGTAATCAAATGTCAACGACCACCAGCAGTGATCGAGTGCCATTCAGATATTCACAGTATAATATTACATTAATACAATTGTATTCAATATTGATTTGTAGCCTAAGATTTTGTAGACATTCGTCGACTGCGCATACAGTGTGTGTGTGTGTGTGTGTGTGTGTGTGTGTGTGTGTGTGTGTGTGTGTTTGTGTGTGTGTGTGTGTGTGTGTGTGTGTGTGTGTGTGTGTGTGTGTGTGTGTGTGTGTGTGTGTTTTCATTGCAACTGAAACCAAATAGAGAACCAATAAAGTAATATTTTTGTAGTAAAAAACTCTTCAAGTACACTTACCGAATTAATGTTTTTCAGCAAATGTTCTGCAGTTCAGGATTTAACATCACATAATAATATTTGTTCTTTTTTCTTTTTCTCCTTACAGAATGGCCACTGCAAGAGGTAAAGCAGAATTGTCCGACATCGCCGCGGACCACGCACGTGAAGATTTTGAACTCGCAAAGCTCACCGCCAAACAGTTCGCGCCAGAGTTCATTCAACCGGGTGTGTGTTTCGAACGTTTTCGTGGTGACCCATGGCGACGTATGCACATCGGACAAACGTATTACGTCAGCCTGTACTCGTATAACATCGCAATATTATTTTAGATCCCGAATGATATTGATAACTCCTGTAGCGGTCGAGAACAAAAACCCAGATGTTTGTATATTACTTTTAATGGCGCGTACGGGGTGTACGGATTTCGAGAACTCGCGGGAATGAGAACGCTCGTAATTGGTTATTCGTACGCGACGGCCCAAATAACACATACTCACGTGACAGTAATTTCCGAATGATTTAACGTCCACGCGGAATCACATTTATCTTATACGAGGGACCGTGGATGTGGCAGTTTTAATCCATAATATTATGATATGCGCTCTAACCGTGCACGGTACACTTCGGGTCACCTCAAATAAATGTCTACACCGTAAACGAAACGGTTTTGGTTTCGTAACATTAACTATTGCTTCGTATAAATGTACCTGCAATTATTTTGCGGTCTCGTCCCTGCTACGCATAAATACGCGCCGGAGACTTTATTAAATAATATAGATACCTACAGATTATAATAGGTTTAGCCATGTAGACACATTTGTCGGAAGCGCGATGGATGTATTTTTCTCTATATTTTAGCCACTTGTCTTTAACAGAGAAAGGAATATTTAAAATATTTTTACCGTTATTGCGGACAATTCACATTAAAAAAAAAGGCTAGTTACTTTTGCATTGAGAACAAATGAATCGCTGACTGCAGAAAGGGGACAAATACACTTTACCTTATTTTTCAGGAAAAATAAAAAACTTTATAAGATAAGAAATATCATCGCAAAAGTTTCAAATTTTTTTTCAATAATTTTAAATAAATTACTTAGAAATATCTTTTAATTTAGAAAATAATATTAATAATTTATTTTTAATTACTAATTTTAAGTCTTGGACATGTCTCTTTTCTGCAGAAAATATAAATATTGTGCCTTTTTACTGTTATAAATAGAGGAAACATTTTAAAATAATTCTAAATATTATTTTATCTTTCAAATTTACCAAACATACTTAACTTTTACATAGTACATATAAATATAATTTAATTTTAATAAATTTAACACTTTTTTTTATAAAAATGGACTCGTCCCATTTCAACAGTTAGCGGTTTAAATGGGTATTTCAGTTAGAAAAATATAACAGCACGCCGTGTAGTCGTGTTGCCATAGTCAAGAGGGTGGTAGGACATAGCCTCCCCACAAACTAATGTTTTCAATACGTCTCAATGAAAGAGTTAGGAATATCAAGTATACCGGATACTCCCCCCCCCCAAATGTCAAACAATATTTGTGTCCGTATGGTCGTAGACTATGTCAGGAGTCGGCAAGCCATGGTCCATGAAGCAATTTTGTATGGCCATCTCAGGAAAAAGTTAAATTTTCATGTTTTATTTTTATTCAATAATATTTTGGACATAAATAATGTCAAAAATAATTGACAAATAGAATTCATAGAACTTCAAAAATGTTCTAAAAATTTTTTTCGGCAAGCAATGAAGCAACTAATTTGTCTCAATTTTATAGTTATTCCTCGACACCTGTATTCCTGGGATTCAAACAATTTGTTCAAAAACTTATAGCGGTGTTTGTAAATACATGTAATATGTGATCAGATATTTTCGATTGTCAAATTCAAAATAATTAAGCACTTTTCACGTCTTAGTGATGAACATTTGCACCCTGTATTGCAAATCTCAACGACAAGTTTGAAAGCCGATATCGAAAAATTGAGTTGTAAATTGCAGGCACAGAAATCGCATTAATAAACAAATTTATATATTTTTTTTTAATTTCTTTTTTTCTTAAAAGCAATTTTCTAGTAACATTTTTATTGCTTTATACTCATGTAAAATAATCAATTATAATAACAAAACAATTATTAATATTATATCATTTTTTCTTTTTATTAATGTGGCCCTTGATGAACTTTTGAAAAATAATATGGCCCATATGATTAAAAAGGTTGCCGACACCTGGCCTATGTAATCGAACTGGAACATTCCGCATTGACCAAACGAGAGTATCTAGAGCCTTTTCGTGGTCTATATTATTCTTGTACCCGCGCTTGAGGGTTGCACCAAAACGATAGAGAATATTAAGAGATTATTTGAGTCAGTCACGAGCAACGAGCATACTCGAACCCAATTAATATTAATTTCGTGTGTACTTGCACTTCGGTATAACACATGAAAGCATAGATTTGTTTGAAGTGGCAAAGTATCATGCCCGGAATCGATTCCCGTACGCAAACGGGTGATATAGTCAAAATAGCCGTTTTCAATATCAGTCGGAATACTAAAACGATATATCGATGTATCTATACGACGACTTCGTACAAGGGTTCTATATACGTATCGACGTTATTGTCACTAAAAATTGTTCCGTGCATACGTCTTATGTATGATTATTATGGACGTTCTCACGAAGGGGATGGGCAAGGATATCCCCCTATGGCCTTTTTTTTAGATAATATAATGAATAATTAGGGATAATAATCAAAAAGTTAAATATAAACAGTAAACATTTATTTGATTTGTTATCATTAATCACAATATTTGTATACAGAATATTAGAAGACTATTCATTTTTACAGACCATATTTATACTATCCACGATTAAAGATATATTATTATTGCTATTATTTTAAATTAACTACAGTTCATTAGAAATATTTTATTTATGAATAGATTTATTTTATAATTAAAATATTGGAGCCACAATTTGATTTTTTATTGGTTAAATTGATGGTCAAAAAACCAATATAGTACCTCATCATTTAAAAATGATTTAAAAATGACTAGTATATATTTTGTTCTTGGGTATAATACTGGTTTACCTAATAACCAAACATTTTATGAAGGTAAAAATTATCCATATTTATTCTCCCTGAGATACCTTTTTAGTTTAAATAAATTCAATATTAATTATTTTATTATTGTATCATATTTATAAATACAAAAGAATTAAAAAAAGGAACCGAATGGGCCTCGCTTTGCTGTACAGTAGGGAGTATAGTACACCTCGTTTATAGGATAGGCCATTTCAATTGATTTGTTAAATTTGAATACAATGATAGATATCATTGTATACGAATAACGATTCTGAACGGAGATGATATGTTGGTCTAGAATAGATATATTATAATATATTATGTTATATTTAAATTTAAATTAATTGTCAATATTTGGTTTTCAAACGCTTATAAAAAATAATTAGGCCTATGGATTTGAATAATTTTGAAATGATAATAACAACCACATCTGTAGGATATTTTATTAAATTTTCTAGTATTTTGTAAAAGCCAAATTTTTTCATCAACAATTATAAAAAAAAAATGTAAAAAAATCGAATTTTTCAAATGCTTTTAAGTTGCCTAAAAACACATGTATAATATTTTGAAAAAAAATATGACACAAAAATAATGCTAATAATTGTAATTGGTAAAAATTTGGAGTTTCTGCGACTTATAATTTTTGAATAATGACAAATATTTAAAATCGTTTGTGGATAAATCGTAATTTTATACAATTTCGTATAAATTTAAATTTCAAACGGTCATAAAAAATTTTTCTTATAGTCTTGTTGACCTTTTTTTTATAGTTATTTGAAGAGTAACTTATGAATAACTTAGTGTTAAAATTTTGAGCCTTAAGTATAAACAAAAAAAATTTATGAATTTTCAACTACAAAATAACTTGCAAATTATCACGCTACTAACATATTTTATACAAATTTGAACTTTATCGGCTTATAAAAAAAAAATGTATGGAAAAATGTTCAATTTATTCTACTTGCAATAATTATAACTTATAACAAATCTTTTATTAAATGTTCGAGAGTTTTAAATCAGCCAAATTTGTTTTTATCGATATTTCAAAAAAAAAAAAAAAATAGAACAATTGAAAATTTAAATTATCTATAAATAAGTCAAAATATATCAAAATACTTTGAAAACTTAACCATGTATAGAAAATGGCAATATAACAATATAAATATTTCGTGAAGATTTTAAGTTGTTGCAATTTTTCGTTTTTAAAAATTATATTTTGTCAAAACGTGTTTTTGCGTAAAAATTTCCCGTTTTTTCGTAATTTTTTTATGGTTTTTTTTCGATGCTTTTGAAAAAGTTTGAATTTTGCTTTCCAAAGTACCATTTGGCATCTACATTTACTTTCATTTCAGAAAAGTGGCTGTTTAAGGAAATCGAAGCATTTTTACTACCAACAAAGGTGTCGTCAGACACAAAAATAAAAAAAAATTACAAAAATTAAGAAACACACATCATTGTAAAACTAATAGATTCACTTCGTTCAGAGTCTAAAAAAAAAATATGTATAATAATATATTATAATGTATACATTTGTCTAATTATATTTTTTGCCTCACAAGTATAAAATAGAAATAAAATTATTCATTTTATATGCTTATTTTTTTGAACCTAGATTTTTCGATATTAAACTAAATCAAATAGGTATTTTGGATAAGATTACTTATTAATAATAAGTAGTATTATGATGGAAAATAAGTTTTTATCTATCATGATACAAATAGTAACATAAATTACTTTATTAGAAAAAAGAATATCATAAAATAGAAGCTAATTATATCGGCTATATCTACTATTTCAGCTCAGAATAATTTTTGATATAATATCATTGGATTCAAATTTAACACATGATATTTAGTTCCCCACTTGACATGCATTGGAGTAGTACCTACCACATTATTTAATGAAGATGAAAAACGAGATAACATTATTTAAATAAGTATTTTATAAGGATTACATATTTATGCGTATTATTAAATATATCATAACTTAATATATTTAAAAGTGTACCTATCATCTTACAACGAATTTTAACAAAATAAGTTGAAAACTTTAATAGTTTAATTCAGATTATCATCTTAAGCCATACAAATAATGACAATTATTATCCTCTATTGGGTTGGTATCCGCACCCAGTGGCATATTTAACTGGAGTATATTTTTCGATCACTTTATCATGGTAGGTAGGTGAAAGTGTTTTCACCTGGTCAATGTACCTTGATATAATATTATTAATCTCATGATCTCTGTTGACGGTCCACAGAAAAGTCCTAATTGATCCCTAAGATAGTAATGGCCTAAAAATCAAGGAAAATTGATATAATTTTGTATAAAATATAATGTGTTATAGTCTAATGTAAGTTGTTTTCATATAAGAAACGGGGTGTGAGGACTAAGCCCCCTACGTCACATTTTTTAAAACATTTTCATATGTACCTCCCCCATCCACACTAAAAATAAAAAAGTCCCGAGAACGTCTATGGTGGTCATATATAACAAAAATAACACTTTGAATGCTGTTTTCAGGGTTGGAAAAGACCAAACTGCGCGAGATCATGAGGCAAAAGTTGTCAATGGACCAAAAGGCCATGCAGCCACAACCGTTGCCGATACAACACTCTGCTGCCGCGCCGATGATGGAAGTGGCAGGCGCGTCGTCTCTTTCGATGTCGACGAATAACCTGCAATACGGCGGCAGTGGTGGCAGCGGGCAGCAGTCGTTCGATTCCAAAGACGCAGCCGAAACGACACCGCAGTTCAAGCCGCGGTCGCATTACGCACAACCGTATTACCAGTCAACCGGTAACAACCAGCAACAACAGCAAAATATGATGATGGGTGGCGGCGGCGGCGGCATGCAAAATTCCATTGGCCAAACGTCGTCGTCGCCGTACGGGCGAAATAGTCTGACGCCGGAAACGAGAAAACCTTCAATCGTGGACCATCACGGGTCGCACGTCCAGCAACAGCAACACGGTTACGGTATGAACAACAGCGGGCCCGCGGGGCAGCCGCCGCCGTTGCCGCCGTCCAGCCGCATGGCGAACACTGGTAGCGACCAGTACCCGGGCACCGGTAACAACCACCAGCAGAACTCCATGTACGGTGGTGGACCCAGACGGTCTTTCGGCCAGAATGGCGGCGGTGTTCCGCCACCGCCGGCCCGCCAGAGTCTGGTTGACCGTTCGTCGCACAACTACTACCGCAACGAGGACGGTGCCGGAGGAGGCGGACCGCAACACCGCGAAAACGGACCCCGAATGAATCGCGGCCACAACCAGTACGACACCGGAAGCCCCGGCATCGAAGACGAAATTGATCCCGGGCTGTTGAGGCGCAACACCAAATACGTCAACAGAGAGTCATTGTACTCTTTTCAACAGGTACATATTACCTATGCATACAACTGACGGGCAATATTTCTTCACTTGTTTCGTGGCTCACAAGTCACAATGATTATTATTATAATACACAATGCAAGAGCGTGTACAACAATATTGTTGTATAAAAAGTAAAAATCAATGTCTATGTATTCGTCGGTTGTACTCGTATAGTGATCGAATTTACTTGCCTATAGGCCCATGAACAGCGATTGTGTTGCATTTGTGTTTGGTAATTTATGGGAGATTCGGTGATTGGTTATTGGTTGCAATGAAATATAATCATATTATAGAAGCAATAACGTTTGATTTATGTAACAAATAAAAGTGCTTTATCGCTGATGCCATACATTTAATAAAACATAGCACATTGCATCTTACCAAGGCACATAATGCTAAATAATATGTACGAATAATGATTTTTATTTCGTATTTAAGTAGTATCTATGAGAAATAATACGTTATATTATATTATAATATACCGATAATTTTAACAGTACTAAAATATATGTTATTTTAAATTAAAGTCATCCATATAGATAATAAATGTATTATACTATATAATTCTTAATGGGATTATTTTAACTTTGGTTGTTAGTACTTACGTATTTATATATTTGTTGATTCCTTAAAATATGTCCTAACTTTTAGTGATTTCTACTGTGTAGTGTGTATACAATTTATTACTGAAATTAGAAAGAATTAGTTATTAGAATTTTTATTTTTTGATCGAAATGTGTAATGTAATTGGGTAATTTATCTAGGGTTATTTTAATCTAAAGTTTTTCTAAAATGCTAAATTTGTTTCAAATGAACGGAGAGTTTTATTTTATTCTCAACGTTTATAATTTATTTGAGTTGATAAAGTTAAAAAATGATGAGTTTAAAATTATAAATTTTTCAAATACAGTTATTTTCACCCTTTCTTTGCACACTTGATATAAAAATTATTACATCTAGGTATCATCTGCATTTATTTATTATATTTATTTTAAAACTATGGATATATTCATATAGCAAACAAATATTAAATGTATTGTTAAAAATATGTTTTCAAAATGTTTTGTATCAATTGTATTTTTATATAGTGAATTCACATAATCATTATTGGAATACACTGTTATTAATTATAATTACTTAGATATGATATATTAGACAAATGTAGTTTTGAATTCAAAACTATTAAGTGCATGAAATGAAATCGCCATTTAATTCTGGTTATTTTTTTAATTTATGGAGAAAGACTTGACCAGATATTTCTGAACATTAGCTTAACTATACACAACATCCACACTCTAATTATAACCGGGTTTTTTTTTCAAAAACGAATATTACTGTATAGATTTTGTTATCGATTTAAATTCTGGTTTTATTTAATCAATTCGATAAATGTTTGTTATAATGTTATATTTATATAACATTTTAATAGTTAATACACTGTATAGAAACTTTGCTCAAATAAGTTAAAATTAAATAAATATCAAATTTATTATAACACATTTCAACTAAGGTTCCTTTTTGATATACGTCATCCAATTTACTGTAAAATGTATAGGACAAAATATGCCATATACTTATTTATAAAAATACAAATTATAGTTAAAAATATTATACTCGTATAAACTACATTTCAAAATTTTAATCAGCCATTAGATAGATTCTATTGCTATAATATTTTAGATAATGGTAAAAGTAGCTGTCATTATTTATTATATTGTTAACACAAACGGTATAATTCTATGAAGACGATTAAAATTTGTTTCAAAACATAAACATTTAGCGTTTCATGAATGAGGAACTTTGATATGATTCAGAATCCTTGTAAATATATATTTACGGATACTCGAATTTGTTGATTTTTTTTTGTTATTATATTATTATAAAATTGTATGTAGTTAATTAAAATATCTGTTGGTAGATACTCCATAATAGGTATACCTACATAATTATGATTCAGTAGGTATACCTACTGAATCATAATTATGTTGAACCAACTATGATATATTTTCCGAAAATTTTATTCGTCAACATTTCATTGACCAAAAATGTGGACGTCAGCATTAATAATAAAAAAAGAAAAGAATAAAGATTATTTTATGTGAATTTATTTCAAACATAAATCCATAAATTCAAACAGTGATTTATTTATACTTGGGAAGGGTTAAAATATTTCTTCTAGAAAGATTTTCTTTTTTATAAAATAAAATTTGTATGTAATGAATACCAAACTTATTTTATGTTATAAACATTGCTTTTTGTGTAGGACTACGAAAAATGTTGAAACTGATATTTAAGGGGTCTAAGTGTGATAATTAGCATAAATATCACACATGATTAACATAACTATTAGCACAAGTTAATCGATTAATTAGTACAGTGATGAAACACGCTTATCTATATGTTAGCTATATTGTTAATTTAATATTAAATCGTTAAAAATGATCAATTTCAAAGAATTTTCTTCGATGTATTCATACCGGGTCTGTCCTCTGTATGAACTCATTTTGTTATTTTAAATTTTTTTTTTTTTGCTCAATAATTAATTTCAAATATTAGGGAATGCGTAATTAATACATATGGTCTTATTTTTTGAACAGTAAATTGGTATTCCAGGTCAAAATCCTAAAAGGTCAAAATTAGGACAATTCTTAAACTTATCAAATAACAATATTCAAACCTTTTTCAAAAGTTTGTCATTTACCAATAAATTCAAAATTAATATTATCAATTACTATTGTGTACACTATGTGGTACAGTGTATAATATGAGGTGTACCTATTTTGAACAGATTAAGAAACTCCCTGGTGATGGCCCAATAATTTTCAAAACGACATAGTCATATCGTGCATAATAACTATATTCATATTATATTTTAATTTTGATTTTTTTTTTTTTTTGAATATATGTACCAAGGATTGGAATAATTTTTAATACTTAAATTGTAATAAATATACTTGAATACGACTGATTAATTAATACAATTTATCAAATAGATTATGCTGTAAAAAAAACTAAGTTAGCACTTCTCTTTTGATGTTGGCTTTAAAACGTCTGAGATACTGATAGGTATGATGTCCATGATTTTAAATATTGAGTAATGCGTTATAACACAAAACAGAATATTGCTTGTGTTTTATTTTTTACCTAATTCTTCGAAACTGATTGAAAAATAAATGTGAATATTGTTAAAATTACGGTTATATAGCTCGCTCACTCTTTTCAACAAGGTTATATTTTAAAAAGTTCGATTTTTAAACTTAGAAAGTAGAATAAAATCGCCTAAAATAAATGGTAATCTACCGATTGAAATTTTAAATATGTGAGACATACTTTAAAGATAACACTGACTTCTTTTTCTCAATTTAAGAATCTAAATATCTATCTAAATATGGGTTAAACTAAAAATAGCTGATTTTTGAGATATGACGTTGAGAAAGGAGTGAGTGAGCTGTGCAAAACACATCAATTATAACTTGTTTTAGCGAGACTAAAATTATACGCTTTAGCCAAAACCAAAGCCACTAGAGTGCGTTCTATATATTAAATTCGGTCTGTAAAAGCCGTTTCAGACATCCTCTTAACGATCCGTATATAAAAGCGTGTATGGGAGGAAACAATTGTGTTTGTGTACGTGCTGTTGCCTATGGGTTGGTAGAGTTTATAAATTTCAAAAGTTCCACAGTGTACTATTAGGCGTAATAGATGTAAGTACACCCGTGGGCGTAATGTTTTATTCTCCGGCTAGTGTTATGAATTAATATCAATAAAATTAAACAATATGTGGTACATAATATTACTTATTCAAGTAATTTTTATCAGTTTCGTAAGTTTCCTAGAGAAAACTTGAAAAAAAAAAGTACACCATGTCATACAACCTGAGAATATTATTATTGCATTTGAGGAAAAAAAACAATTTCAAATAAAACCTTTTTTTCGGAAAAATTTTTAAAAAAACAAATGGTATTAGAATAAAATTAGTTGAGTTTCATAAACTTTGCGTATTTATTTAGATTTTAAGGTCACATAGAAATGTATTTTATATGATTAAATGTTAAAATAGATTATTTATTAAGTGAATATGGACAGTCTATTATCTTATTTAATATACAGTTAAAATGTTTAGGTTCATAAAAAAAAAATTAAGAAAATCTATTTTTTATCAATACAAAAATAATGACAAACTTGATGCAACATTTATAAGAATTTGAGATCATAAAATATAAAAGAGAAAAATTGTTAATAAGAGAAATACTTTTAATATTTATAAACAAATCAAATATATGAAAGTTCAAGCCATATATATTCATAATATTGAACCTATATATTGGTATATATATACCTATATGTTGAAAATATTCCTATTCTTTAGAATTGTTATTCTTGTAATCATTCAATACTGGTTGCATTGAATATATTTTATTTAATGTTTAAACAGTTATACAAAAGCTCTTTTAACATCATTAAAAGGTTCGAAAACATATGATTCGCTAAATATTTGAGTATTTCCAATTAATTTATAGGCCCGTGTAAACCTATTAGACCACCAGCATCTATACGAAAAATCGCGTACAATACGTCTGTATAATATCTCTAAAGAAAACGTACCGTTGTGACCCATAATATCTAGTTCCACATATAATCTAGACTTCGTTACCATAAAATATTGAAGAATAAATTTAACATGAAAATTAAATATTTAATTCATTCATATTCTGTACCTATATATAAACTATATGAATAAAATGATTATATTCTTAAATTATTATAATTATTATGAAGTACAACTATTTAATCAATTTCTATCACCAAAAATATATTTTGACAAGTGTGAATATGTACATAGCATACGTTTGATTGTTTTAAAATTTAAATGGTATGCTGAACTTTAAAACCGTCACGTGTGGAGTTTATTTTAACGGTTTTTATTTTTATATTTTAGGTTTTTACATTCCCTAGACAATAACCTTACCCATGTGACAGACGACAGTATATAATGTAATGTGTATTAAGCGAATTCTGATAAAATGTAGTTATCTAGAGTTCCATTTTATCCTGACCATGTACAGTTTGGTTTTCCCCAGTGATATACAGCGGGTCAATGTACGTCGTTCTCGGATACCTGCGAGGCTGATATTTGAGATGATTCAACTGTTTTTAGTCGTATTAAAAATGTTTCCTGTATTTAACTTTCAAAATTATTTCAACTACTTGCCAAAGTGGACAAAAACAATGTATTCACATTATGACACTCCGATACTTTCTGCTCATGTACGCATAATGCACATTGAAATTCTATGAAGATCTTTAAGTCCATCAAAGAGTACGTAATTTGAACTCAGATATTTCATTCTTCAGGCCCTAAAACATTAGGGTTTAGTTCAAGAACTTCAAAATGGGTATAATATTTAGAAATCAAACTATTGTTTATAAAGAGGTGCATACACAATTTTTATTTTCTTACTAAATCGTTTATATTATCTTAATCTAACATATATTATCATATACATACCTATTATATGCATGCGTTAAACAATATTGACTAAGTTGATGTTGATTAATTTCAAAATAACAACATTATATTCGTATTTATCTTAAATAATTTATTGATATCAAATAATATATTAATTTGAACATTTAAAATTTAAAATTTAATATTTTTAGTTATGTATTTAAAGAATTAATTAAATTAAAATTTGAGTAAGTATTTATCTTATTTTATTAAATACAACCAATAAAATTTTGAAAATGAATTCTAAAAATAAATTAAAATGGTTTCCTTTTTTTTTTTTTGAGGTTTATCATTTATTTTTATTTGAATAACAAACATTTTCATTATCTTTCATTTTTATACAGATAATTTTTAATTTTAAATCTGTATCAAATATACTGCTTATTAAAAAATACAATTCGTCATAACATAGAAGTATAATTAAATGAAAAAAAAAGTAAATTCATTAGGAAACGAATGGCATTAATATATCTTTATCTCAATGCCTCGTTTTCTATATTACAGACAAATACCTAAATTGAATTAAGATTGAATAAAAGCAATAATTTTTCTCATCTTATATAAAAGTTATCTTATTTAAAAAATTGTAATACAATAAGATAGTAGAAGTTTTCTGTAATCATACAAAAGAATAAAAATGTATCATATTATTCTAGCTTTTAAAGTTTCCAACTATAAATCATAATTATTCTTCCTTTTTGTACATAAATAATTATGTGATCAATTTTAAAACAACTAGTACTATACATTTCAATATATTACAACAGTATAAAAATTGTAATGAAAATACCGTACAGAAGTTTTGTTTGGTTTTTGTGGCTTTTTATCACCCCTTGATGATTCAACTTCTTCAAACATAATGTAGAATTCAAAGTTATGTATTTATTATCTTCAATATTTTACTGAGCTTTGTTTTTATAACTTGTGTAGATTAAACTTTAGTTATTAATTTTGAATAACGGTTACACTTATTTGGGCAAAGTAACTATTCTTAATCTAGATCTGAAACTTCATTGAAAAATTATGGAAACTTAAATTTTGCACCACTTGAATATTTTAGTCTGATTTATTTAATTGTTTTTGATTCTGATAAATGTTTAAAATATACATGTTATAATATACTTCCATCCATATTTCTGAGTGATATTTCAAGACATCACGGAATTATTAACTAACTTATATTATTATTAAAGTCCATATGTTGTATAATATATTTGCTTTGTAGAAACAATATTTCTTCACTAAGTTTGAACAACATTAATATCAAAATAAATCAGTGCACCCGTGTAAAGCTCGGTTTAAAAATGAAAATATATGAAAAATATAATTATATTTTGCACAGCGATAACTTAAAAAAAATCTACATAGGTATGCACAAAAATTACCTTATAGTTCAATTAAAAATTAAACTATCCTCACTGACTAGCGCAAAATTAAAATTGGGTTTTATTCATTGACCCTGCACATTTTCAGTTACATTTAACCGCCAATATAACTCATTACATTTTTTTTTTTTAATTCAATTTATCAATTTAATTTTCTTTGAACAAAAAACTTTTTTTTTTTACCCGAATTTACATCGCCTTTGTATGGAATTACCGGAGTCCAATTATCACTGCACCAGTCGTCTATATTACATTTTAGGTGTGACATTTTTATTGTTTATTTAACGTAGGAGTTGTGTACTAGTCCTATGATTTAGAACCACTATTCGTAGTATTATAACATGTAATTTAAAAATATTTTTTTAGAAAAACAACGATACCTATACTATGTAGCGAAAATATCTTATGGTCAAATATTTTTGCCATATTTTATTTTTGTTTATAAAAACCTCTGTATTTGCAGAAATTTTATATTTATCGAATTACAATTTATACGAAGTGTATAAAGAAAAACATTGGTGCTTAAATGGTTTATATTTTCTTTTGTTATTCTCATATTTTTGATATAATATTAATTAATAAATATTTTATCGATTATTTTTCTCCTCAGGCAATGAGCGATCATTTCGACCACTACAAAAGGCCACCAAGCCGAGACAGCAGTGTGGATCGGTACAGTCGCGCGGCCAGCCGACTTAGTGGAGGCTCAAGACAGTCGTCGGTGGAGAAGTCGCAACAGCAACAGCAGCAGCAGCAGCCGCAGCAGCAGAGAAGAGGTGGCGGGGACGAACTGAAGTCGTCGTCGGAAAACAAACCGTTTGGTGGCGGTGCAAGGCAAAACTTCTCGTCGGCTGCAGCAGCGAAGAATCCGCCGCCGTTCGAGGAGATCATACTCAGGCAACGCAATCTCGGCCAGGAGATCGTCCCATCGCCCGTCGGCCAGCCAAAGCGCACCGAATCGCTGTACGTGAACCCGAACGCCGCGCGCAAAGAGACCAAACCCAGAGTAAGTACAAGTAAAACCCATCGAAGTAGGAGTTGCAGTAGTGGCGACAGTAACGGTAGCAGATACGGCGGTGGTTCCGACGGTGGCTTTAACGGTGGTTTCCACAGTGGCAGCCGCCCCGCTGTCAGAAAGCCAAGGTTGTTACCACAGATATTACAACACGGTCCCCCGAAATTTGTGGAATAGTGTGGAATTATGGTTGTACATTTTGTAGATTCCGTGGATTTCATGTTTCCGTGTATTTTATGCGTCTGTCTATACACACGATTATGCATGATTTTAAAAGCAGCGTTGCCGCGTCATTCATCATTACGCCTATTACAAACACAAAATACAATAATATTTGTAAGTCTCACGGGTTTTATTCAAAGAGGAAATAAAAGCTGTTTGCTAAGCGGCTTAAAAACTAGATTCACCATTGAATTCCAAAATATATTAGTATTATAGTGTTTATCAAGGTTATATTTTATACAATAAAAATTAAAATTAATTAAATTATTAAAAAATAATCATCATAGTAAAGTTTAAAGAAAATATGTATATATAGGTATATATTATAAATAAACATTTTCCTATGATCAGAACGAATGAAATATAATGAATTATAATAATATATAATAATAATGAAATATAAATAAAAACTATCTACATTTTGGTACATTATAACCATCATCATTGAAAAAGTACATACTACTATCATTATATTCTATTATAATTTATAATACGTTATAAGTAAATAAAATTTACTTTTGATTAAATCACAACGGACAAACAACACAGATAAGTATGACATAATATGGAGATTTATCAGTGATTATATTACTAATGTCCAGAGCCCGTCTAAGAAATATGTAATAAACGCAATAATATTGGTGTTATCTAATAATATATAATGCAAAAATTGCCTTCACATTTTCCTCGGAATAAATAGTCACTAAAAGCCGTGTTTATCGGATTACATGGCAATGCTGCATTTAAAATCATTCGGAATTGTGTATATATTCAGGAAATTTGCGGAATCGTGTATGTTAACACAAATGATTATGAAAATCTCTACTGACTACCACAGCAACCGTCATTACTGCTGCGAAGGGGTGTCATGTGAATAGTTGCATGTGGGGCGAATGTGAGCACGTATCGAACAATCAACCGAGCGAGCGGGGGCGATCCGTAAGTCTTTAAATACAGGATTACATTGATAAAATCCATATTTCACCTATATTATCAGATTCCAGAACACTATAAATTTAAGTACACAATATAGCCATTCCGGAATATAGCTTCCACGTTTTAACTTACAATATTTTTTTTTTCAATTTGGATATCTTCTATCTGAGAACAATATTATATTGTTTTTTTTAAAAAAGCTAAACACTTGTTTTGAATATTTGTTGATAAAAGAATAACCTTGCTATATGCAAACTAAATACTTCGAAATTCTTGGGATAGGTAATGATTTATGTAATAAGATACCAACTTCTCAATTATTTTGTTTTATTTTTTTTTTAAAAATTTTATAATCTTCGGGTGGCACTACTGAGTGCTTTCCTACATCTGTTATTCTTGATATGTAAATACTATGTTTATATCAAAATTATTTAATGTACTAAATTGCTGTATATATTGTAATATATTTGTATATATTTTAATAAAAAAAAAATAAGAATAAAATTTATAATAGGAAATCCAAAAGTTTTCGGAAACACCTACCTAACCAAAATCAACTTTGAAATTTCGACCAGGAAATTTAATACTTCAATTGAATTCCTTTACAATTTTAAACTTTGAAACTAACACCAATCTGATCGTATCAATTGAAAAAAAAAAAAAAACAATATTTAATGTTTTGGTATTTGACAAATGTCAATGTGCATTATTTTTTTAAAGTCGATTAAAGATAGATATTCTCTGGAATTGAAAATTTATAGACATACCAACGTAAATGATTTGTTTTTTTGTTTTGTAAAAACATTGTCAATTATAAGGGTTCAGGTAAACTCGAGAACGAATTATAAATGGCTTTCGTTTGTAAAAGAAACACGGTACAATGTGTTATCTACAAATCAAATATTAACTTAAAAAAATAAATCCAAATTCTAGCTACATTAAATCTATTATAGTACGACAACAAAGTCGGCCCCACCTATACAGTTTTTTTTTGCTTGCTGCTAGATAAAAAGCTCTTATTATATCAAAGGATTAAAAAGCTCTGATTTTTTTTCACTGTATTATTCTTTTGAGCTAACTTGCAGGCACTGATAAGTTATCCAGTCAATACAGTGTTAATCAAAAATAAAATCTGTACTTACTATTACCGTCAACGTCAGAAATATAAAATAAGTGCTGAGATCTGAAGTCAAAACTATTCGTTCTCTGTCCGTACATTTAAAACGGCTGTCACAACTGAATATTTTGGAATGATACTATATTTTACTAGTTTGGTAATTTGGGTAATTTAGTAATATAGTAATTTAGTTTACCCGGTGAAAACATTGTACATAAAAATGGATGATTTTTAATCTCATTAGTTTGAAATAATACAATGAATTTGCAAGGTTGATTGTTCTGAAATTTTAGTAAGTAGTACGCGATAATATTATTATAAGTAGTAGTTACATACAATAATGAAACAATGAACGTGATTAGAAAATATTTCTAATTTATTGTTAAATATTATTATTTGCGTTCTGATGTCCTCGCTCGTTGTGTGTACAGGTGCTCATTTTACAGCCACCAGCAAAAAAATATGACACCCTAACCAATACTGTTCCGAGTTCAGATTACGTATATCCCCGTGACAACTATATATTATAATATAACCCTTGCATTTCGTATGACTCGCGGGGATTTCGTATTTGATTTGCGTGTGTGCTTGCAAGTAGTCATATTTTTATTATTTTTATTATTATTATTATTATTATTATTATTATTATTATTATTATTATTATTATTATCATCATCATCATCATCATCATCATCATCATCATCATCATCATCTAAGTTCTAACCCTCTTTACATGTTTGCATTTATTATTATTATTATTATTATTATTATATATACAACAGCAGAGTCGACTCTCTGGAACGCATAATATTGTCAATTGTATTCGTTATCGAACGAAATAATTATTTTCCCCTAGAAATTAACTTTCCCGCCCACTTCATATCTCCGTATCTCGATACACGCAAACGTCGGTGCGACAAGTCGACAACGCACTACTTTATTTACTTACTGCACATTCCATTTCCATGAGTGATATTTGACGTGCTCAGAGAGTCCACTGTTGTGTTTTGTATATAAATACCCATGCCCGTTATACAGTTTTACGCTACTATTGTTCATGTATTTATAATACTATGAACAGACAACCGAGTTATTAGAGTAGCTTTTGATGTTTTCATTACCATTATAATATTATCGGTGTGTTTTCTTCAGTAATATTATGCAATACGAGTTTATAATATGCGTACACGGACATTGCTCGTATCCGTATACAACGTGTATTATTCGTATTTGGTGTATGTTTGTTGTTATTTTAATATTAAGTATGTTTCATTTGCCGCTCGATTTATTCACGGGAACCTTATACGACTGTTCGTGTATACAAAAGCTGTTAAATCGCTTTACTACAGATTGGATGATAATTTCAATTCTAAGTTTAGCTATACAATTTCAATTAGGAACGATAAACTCGTTAACTACCTGGCATTGATTAAACTTGCGTTCGTGGTTTTTCCACTATATAGACAGATAGATATTTTACGGTAGGGTGACCATTTTGAGAAAAAAAACAACGAAACGGTTGTTACTCCCTCTCCCTTTAAAAAAAAAAATTGTGCTTCAAAACATATAATTATATTAATTATAAATGTAATACGGTAAATTTTCAAAATTTTACCAACAATTAATAATTTATTTTTCGTTATTGAAGTATTTAGCAATAGGTACAAATTATTTTACTTCGATACTGATTCATTTTTTTTTTTATAAATATATATATATATATAAATAAGGAATATATGCTATCAGCTATCTTTACTATTTATAAAATGATAATCATTTTGCTACATAAATTTACTTTTTTTCTCTTTTATAAATAAAACAGAATTACAAATAAAATTATGGAAATGATAGGGTTAAAACGTGACTGTTTCGAAAAACGGAATAAATAGTGTCCCGTGAACTTTTTTGGGACTACGGGACATGATTTTCAAAAAAGGGACAATCCCATTTTAAATGGGACGTACGGTCACTGGTCACCCTATTATAGGTAGTACTTCATCAATTAAAAAAAAGACAATGAATTTTATACATATAGTACGTACTCATTTTAATTCTTTTTATTGCTCTCGGTATACACCGGCATTAGTTAAATTAAATAACTATCGTTACGTTTTGCTGTATACATATAAGTATTATATTATGTAAAATATTATATTAACTCGTCAGTGACACGACTTAAAGTACAGTTGTCAAGTGTCAACACACGAACAACATTTGGTATTTAAAATTGATTCAATAATATCGTATTTTTATTAATTTCGGGTCTATGCATGTTCCCACTCACGCAACTCATGAATAAAACAATTGTAATTCGCCGTGTTAAATTTGAGACATGCTCGCGGAGACAACTGTAGGTCTTTGAAATAAAAGCGGAAATCAATATGCGGCAAAACACTTAGCTTTACTACGATGAATAATACAAAGCGAACTTTAGTGAAATATATCTCCGACCGTGCTTGCGGATGATAGTTTAATAGATAAAGAGCTTTATAGAACAATATTATTACGTTGAAAAATGTTTCAAACTCCTACAGACATGGTTCGAATAATCGACAACATGGCTACAATAAGTATAATATTCCACGCTCTTAGCGTTAGTTAGTTTTATCGATTAGAAAGTCTCGGTATCGTTTTGACGAGCATTATATTAGTTATTATTGAAAAGCGTCATATGATATAATATTTATAGTCATAAATTATATTGATTTTAGAAATTCGAGTTACTCCTAGCCATAATCATTATGTATTATGTGTAATTTGTGTTGAAAAACGAAATTCGTTCGTGTTATCTATGTGTACAATTTATAATATTAATCATTGTTTATTGTTGTTATTAAAGTCTACTATACGCACGCTCACTATTATAAAAGTATTTATTAAACGTATACAATAATACCTACTCAACTAAACATTTTAAAACTTTCAATTACAACTATTTCGAAGTTAAAATGATAACACAAGCATTATTTTTAGATCCACTATACGAATTACATAATTTTTTATTTAATGTTATTATTGCGTTATTTGGTCTAAAACTAATGTTTATCTGATTAAACATTGAAATAGATATTCGGTGTATGTATAATAAAAATACACACAATATATACATTTTATACACATTATTAAAGTTCATTCAAATATACCGAATAAAATAATTACTTAAATATTTGTTGTACCTACCTACGCATTGATACTGTAATCTTTCATAGAGATTAAAAACTGTTATAATGTTTTATCAACTACTTCAAATAACATTAAGATTTATAAAAATCAATTTCATTATTATAGGTATTAAGAAATTTAAAATGAAAATTTTCAGAAGTAGTTGTTGCTAAATACCTATTATTATAGAACAGTTTTTGAAGTATACTAGTATTGTTTATAAATTCTTCTGTTTTTATTTATTTTTCTTTGTATTATTTGAACCAACGTACTTTTTTCGTTGTGATTGTAAATTATTTAAAGAATGATTATTTTGTAGTAAAATTATTCCTTTGTTTTTTTTTTTCAAATTGTTGATTTATTTCTTGATTTTCAGATTGTAGTGATTTATATTTTGAATGGTATCTTTTTTTTTTATTTATTCCATTGGTGGTTGATTGTTTTTGTTTTTTAATTTTTACTTTTGTTTTAGTTTATTTTTAATTTCCCATTGTTCATTATCAGTGAATGTTGTTTTCATTGAGTTCGGTAGATACGAGAATGGCACGAAGTCTGTACTTGTTTGGTTTTTCAATTTTTTTAATACGAATTCTCAAATGACAGGTAATAACCACATTATATTATTATTACTACTTTGTGATATAAATAATAAATTAATTATATATCAAATGTTCTAATGATCTCAAATGTATGTTATATTTTTTATTTTTATTTTCAAGAACTGTCTCCAAACAATTATTTTCATGTAACATTGTAAAATTTATAATTTTTACGTTATTAACCGATTTTGTATTTATACCCATTGATGTTTTGTTATTTTTGTATACATATCTTCCTTGTTGAACACTCAAATAAGATCAAGATCATTTATTTGCAATATTTTACTTATGTTTGCCTATAATATACTGTATTAGAATTTGGATAATTTACTTCTCACTTGTTTGTCACCGCATCATGTCAATATGTTATTACTTGGAAAAGCGTTGCTATACACTTAAATACGATTATGTATTACATAGTTATGTACATAATAATATAACGTGAACTGTAATACAATTTTACAGATAATTAATTGATGTTAAACTGTTCGGTTGTGTAAACAATATAATATTATATAAACTATGGATTTTAATATTTTATTTTATTTCTTATTCATACCATTAAACTAAACTGTGGTAATATTATTTAATTGGCACAAACCAAAAAATACAAAATTGTTTTCATTTTTCGATCAACAGAAATTTCCGCCGTTTACAATATTTTAGTCGCATTTAATATATGCATTTTGAGCATTTTCAAAAGTTTGGAAAAATATGAATTTTTACATTGTCCAACTAAATTATCATTACGTTAAATATTAAATTATTATTATTATTCTAATTTTCTAATATCAGTTTTTAAAATCAATTTATTCATTTATAATTAGTGATTTCCTACAGTTGTATTATATCAAACAATTCCTTCGATTTTAACCCAAATTTAAAATACATCATTCATTCATACTTAATTTTAAAAGATTTGATCTTTGAAAATAATTTTGAATACAAACCTTAAATTTCTATCTGAATATAAAAAT
Organism: Chaitophorus viminalis; assembly: GCA_025469195.1. Taxonomy (NCBI): domain Eukaryota; kingdom Metazoa; phylum Arthropoda; class Insecta; order Hemiptera; family Aphididae; genus Chaitophorus; species Chaitophorus viminalis. Next base: position 136,365 of record JAIPRK010000163.1, on the reverse strand, counting down.
ATGGGTGAATTAAAAATGTGGTAAATTAGTATATAATAATGTATTCAACACTAACATTCGATAAGTATGTAGAATAATGTTAAAGAAGGTTAGTTATTTTCAGACATCAAAATGAACTATTAAGTTCATATTTTAATGGTTAAATTAATCATTCTTCTGACACAACATGTGTTTTATTAGTAATTGTTGGTATATTAGACGCATTGAAGATACAGGTACAGAATTCAAATATCTTGATAATCAATCAATCCTAAATCGAATTGAAAAGTAAAAAACTCAAATAGTATAATATCATTAGTAAAAGGAATTAATTCTAGTGGGATAAAAAAAGAATATTGCTCAAGAACTAATTTCATAAAATAAATTTATTTCATTATGATTTTTACAGTATTCAGCGAAGACAATATTATGTTTTCATTGTTTTCAATAATACTTACCACACCAGAAAGTAATTATTTTTTTTTAAAACAAACAAATTAATTATTGAAAAAATAATTTGAGTAATAAAATAATTTTGTAGCTTCTAAGTTCACAAAAATTAATAACATTAGATCGCGGCAGGGGAGATTTTTTTATAATAATTGAATTCTTATTTGCATATTTAATTTATTAACTGCGTAATGAATTTGTGTTATATTTGAAAAATAACAATTTATTATTTAGAACCAAGTTGAATAAATTTTAATCAACTATTTTAATAAAAAAATAATATGATTGTATAATCGGCATCAACACAACACTGTTGAAGTGTATATTAACATTTGAAAAACGTCACAATATTATAATCATAATATATGTTATCAAAAGCAGCGATGGAAAGTCTTTTCTGTGGAATATTGTCTCTCGAAATATTATGATTTAACTTTAACAAAAATTAATGATTTTTATCATGGACGGGGTTTTTTTTTTAAAAATTTACATAAAATATTTACGGAATCGTAGTATAAAATTTATTTTTATTTTGTTTCTAAAAAATTGTTTAAATTTTTTAAGCTACAAATGATTCTAAGATCTAATAAGTTTTAAATCGAGTGGAATAAAGTAAATCAAGTATATGAGAAGTATTTATATGTACACAGTGAAGATAATAATCACATGTAAACCAATCCGATCAACATATCCAAGTAATCAAATACTTATAGCTATGAATATTATGTTGAGCAAACTAAACAGACTCCTCATAATGTATAAAGTTTAAATAATTAACGTATTTATTTAAAAAGCCTGAAGTAAACTATAAACAGTATACGGTGAGCCTATGAAAAATGTAAATAACTTATCATTTGAAAGTACAAAGTAAATATTATAACATTGATAAACTTAATTCTAGAACAAACGGAAAAAGGAATATCGTTTAACTCTATAGCAAGAAATTTGTACTTCTCACAAAAAAAAAAAAAAAATACATTTTATGTTATATTGAACAACGATGCGGACTAACTCAAAAACATTATTCCGTGGCTGATATAACAGCGTTGTTTAAATAAGGGTTTAAACCACGGACCAGAGTTATTATGATCAAGGATAATGAAAATACGTTTTCACAAAAGGAAGATTTTACTACCTTCCAAAACAAACCGCAAGGGAATGGATGAAACACAATGCGCGGTCACAGAGCGTGACGTGATGGTGGAATTTGGAATTTAAGACACCAACCATCTCTATATATACATGACGTTTGAATACATGCGTTTGAAGAAAATTATAAATACGAAATTTTCGTAGAAGATATAATATATTAGTTGAAATATTTAGTGAATATTCGGCAATCATCCAAAAACAAACTTCAAACGGTCAGATCGAATACAATATACAAACTGCCGTGGTATTTTAAGATACTCGGCGAATATATACTTAACTACCATTATTATTTTATCTATTTTATCGACGTTTTATCATTAAAATCTTATAAAATTTTGTTAATAACGAGATGAGAACATAATCCTAGGTACATAAAATATAATACCAAGTTGAAATTAATAATGATAAATATCAGAAAGAAAACGCATTTATAAATAAATAACGGGTGTACCTACATAATATTATTACCACCAAATTATATCGTTGACCTTGATAAATTACTAAATACGATCAGCAATATTTGTATACCTATCGAGCACCTACCTTACTTACTTACTACCTAATTTGTGTTATGCTAACAAGTGCGGTGTGAGACGATATCCCCAAGTCTTCTCATTCGAACAAAATACACATAAACATTATATCATATCATATAGTACGACAGACTCATTCGGACGTTATTCGATTGCGTACGAGACTGCTGTGTGATAACATATGGTTTCAGCTAATATAACTACAGAAGTACAGCGAGCCCTGTATTGGAAACAAAAAGAAGACTATGAATTTCACGCACGCTTACGTATACTCGGGTGAAAAGTGTTGACTGAGTAAAATTAAAAGCTACGTACTATGTATATTATATTATATCGACAAACGAGCACCGACCATGTCAATCGTCGGAGCGCAGCCGAGGAGATAAAAATTTGATAAAATAACGGATCGATGAACAAGCCGAGATGCGAAATGATCGAGTGATATTCCCGACGGGATTGTAGACGGATGATGACGATGACGGTGATATAAAAAATATTACAAAACATTCGTTAGGAATTTTTTATTTTACATAATATACCATCTAAATTCTAGGTAAGCCGTCTAGACCGAGGCGGTTTTCCCAGTAGTCTAAATGCGGTAAGGGGAAATAATAAGAAGAAACACCATAATGCTAATGCTGTACTTTTTGAAATAATATTGCATCAAATGGGTTGTTCTGTAAATCATGGATCTAGGCCATTCAATCCATTTTCGTATTTGGTATTAGTATTATTATTATTATTATTATTATTATTATTATTAATTCATACATTAAACATTTAGGTTTAAAACAAAATATACGTGTACGTAATATATTTAATGTATAATCGTGTTCGAAACACTAATCGGAGTGTAAATCTGAAGCGATATCTTATTTAATTTTATCTCAAACGAAAGTACAAGAGATTAAATCATTTTGATGTCCGTATTATAATCACAAATGTTCAAATGCAACATTATAAGTTAGTACTTCTTTATTTATATAAAAATATTATCAAAACCGCATTTAAAAGATTAACAAGAAAAATGACCGTCATTATTCGTGAAAACAATTATATTTTATGCACTATTTGGAATCTAAAAACATGTACAAAAAATGTACGCCTAATAAATTTGGTTTTGTTTATAATTTTAACATTGGGTAAATTAGTAAATAAGTACTATTACTTGTATTTATTATCTGATAAATAATCCACAAAATTATTTATTTATTTTTTATCTCAAGATATTATAATATTATACATATAAATGTTCTCCGAACAGAGTTTCGAGTTTTGAGTCATCGTAAACATTGTGAATCAAATTAAGTGTGTACCGCCTGTGTTCGTTTTTCGATCATAGGAGTATAATATTGAACTTGTTGCAGATTTATAAACCAAAAATGTGTTTCTGGAAATAAATAAAAAATAAAAATATATCACCACTGACTGAACACTAGCACTCTTGCTCGCAGAATTTGAAACAAAAATATCGAACATAGATTGAATTATTGTTCTAGATTTATTTAGGAAAGGAGATCATAATATATTTACTTATAGCATTCAAAGCAAATGTCAAAGTAATTTCTTATGATATTGAATTTGTTTTTCAAGAACGAAGGCGCACGCACAGATATGGTGCAGCGCAACAATAGAATCCATTAAGAAGACAATAAGGCAATACGTTAATACTTATGAATGTGTGTGTGTGTGTGTGTGTGTGTGTGTGTGTGTGTGTGTGTGTGTGTGTGTGTGTGTGTGTGTGTATGTATAGGAATTATTAAGGATTTGTACTTTCAGAATAGAATTACTTAATTGAAAGGCATGTTGTTTATAAACTTAAAGTCCGTATTTTCGACTGTATAAACCTATTATATCTATATAATATGTGTATATTATATTGGTATATAACGTCTTTGTAAATCGAATATATCGTATAATATATTATATAAATATGTATATTATGGTGCACAATACTGCACCGAGTCAAAGCAAGATTTAATTATGGCGTTCATTAGTACTGTGAGAATAATTGTAGGTGTGTTTGTTCAACAAAAGCCATTTAATAATTTTAAAGCGCACCACCGGTCGATGTAATCTATATAAATCATAACGTTCGTGGTTCCAGCTGGTTTGTTTTGCGTCATCAATATTATTCTTCTCACCCGAGAATAATTCTTCGTAAACAGAAACCGGGTGGTACAATATTATTATGTCTAGCAACAGTGGTGGCCAATCTACGGCCCATTATCATTTATTAGCTGGCCTGGGAAAGTATTCTACATTACAGCACTTATTTGCGTCTCGATATTATTTTACATTTACGTTAAAAAGAAATTGAAAAATGAAAAAATACTAAATTTTTCATATTTAAAATGATGTTAAATGTGTTAAAATATAAACATAAATATTTCTTAGTTTCTTATTGCTTATCGTAATTTACGTTGTCAATCATGGAATGGCCCAAGAGGGGCAGTTTGCGTTTGGACGAATAGCTTTTTTACCCGTATAATAAAAGTAATGTGTTTGGGCAAATTCAAAAAATTAAAATATTGTTAAGAGAATATGGTACCAATTCCGAACTTGGTTTTTGGCTTAAACATTTTTTTGGATTACCATATTTACTATCCAATGAAGTAGGCGATGGTTTTATGGAACTCATGTCAATTGCTCCAAAAACTCAAAACATCATTGAATTTACAGATTATATACTTGATACATATATTTCAGAGGAGGCTATTTTTCCTATTTATTTATGGGTAAGAAGACCTGGAAATGATCCAAACACAACAACTGGAGCCGAATCATTCAATGCACATTATAATTCCCAATTTTATTCATCGCATCCAAATGTATTTCAAGTAATTAATTTGTTATAACAAATTCAAGTAGAAACTAACACAAAATACAATGCTTAAAATAAAAATATTTACAATATTCAATGAAAGGTCATATTAGAAAAACATTTAAAAACATGCTGGGATAAGTATATATCGGGTGAAATTAAGCTCTTAGAATATATACAACGTATGAGAATAAAATTCCCAGGAAAAAAAATGTATTAAACAGAAAACAACTCGCCTAAACGCATTATGCTAAATTGCCCAAACACATTGCAATTTTTGAAAATTTGCCCAAACACGTGACGCCCGCCCAAGAGAATAGATTCGAGGTCCGGTATCGCCGTTTCGCTACTTTAAAAACATAAGATTGTGGGATATTTCCAAAACAGCAATGCATCAAACTTGCGATTATTCATGAATTTGAAAATATTTTTAAAGGCATTCGAACGAATGAAAAACTTATAAATCTACTGGAAAATCCATTTAATATGAGTCCTACAATTGTTGAAACTTCTTTACAATTCTAAATTATAGAACGCCAATCAAATAATTATAAAAAAAAAAAATTAATAATTCTTTAAGCTCTTAAAATCTTGTTTAATTTTATTCAAATCTGTCTAAAGAAGATCTTCCGAACATTCGAAAGTTTGCAGCCAAGATGTCTTTGATTCAACATAATATATTTGTGAGCAAGTATTTTGAGAAATAAAAATCAATATAAGCAAAACTCAATATTGCATTACAAATAAACATCTCCGTGCTCTCTTCATACATATCATATGCATCTTCATGTTCTTCGGGTAAATTATACCAAATTAGAACCTAATATTGATGTCTTTTGTCAACAGAAACAAGCTCATAATACACACCAACCAATCAATACATTTAAAAATATTTTTGGTAATCAGTGTAAACCGATATTTTGTTATATTTCGTTTAACCTGGATATGAAGCTGTGATAGTATATACAGTACCGTCTGAGAATCGTTTTATAAATTTTCAAAATCGATTGAAGTCAAATTTAGATAATCAAAACTTTGAACGAAAATGATCGTCATGTAACTACTAGTAGATAGTGAAAAAACTTCATTTTACATTTTATTATTATTTTTTTTTCTTTTGCTTTACACAATATACCAAAAAGATTATTGACAATTACAGTGAATGACGTATGGTTTCTCTAGTCGATTCTTTTACGGGTGCACTAAGTGAAAACGTCAATGATTGAAACTCCCAGAACGAATTCGGGACATTTCGGGACAAGCCTTTAATGGACCGACAGGCTGACTGTGCCCCCGGAGGAAAAACGAACCCGTTGTTCGAGACGGGTGGCATACGGTAACATGTCAATAAGTCTACCAAGTAAATTGGACAACCGCATCTGGGCCAGATACGAATTTATTTTTAGGAACTGCACGGGAATATAAATTACACTATGATAGAAACGTCGTTTGGAAAATCGGTAAAAATAAAAATAAAATTATCTTTATACCTGTCTTGGAGAGAATCCGTAAAACGTTCGATGGGGAAAGAATATTATTATCAACTATATACGATAAGCGAACCATTATTAATTTTTCGCAAAAACGTTTTCGAATTTTATATTATTGCTATTTTATTGACAACAATGGAATGCTGTTTAAATATTGTATTTTTGCAACCGTTGTGACATTGGCTTTATAATAATATGGAGTGGTTATTAGATCGTTAAATTGAAAATAAAATTATAACACATTAACATGTAATATTTTTTAAATGACTTTAAATGACTCTATCACAATGTTTGGCGAGTTCCTTATAAAAAGGAATTCGTTCCGTTCCTCGTTCTTTTTAATAAAAAAGGAATTCGTTCCTTTGTCGTTCCTTTAAAAAATGAACGAGTTCCTTTTTAGTTCCAAATAAAATAAAAATTCTTATTTGATCATAATTTTTTTTATTCATATAGATATACTTTGGTGCTTTACCTAGTACCTAATGACTAAAGACTAACTTTAACCATTAAGTTCGATAACGATTAACGATCACAATAAATAAATATTGGCAATATTGAATATTCACACTAAAAAAAAATATTTTAATTTATATTATTTACATATCTGTGTAAATTGAAACTCGAAAGGAACAAACAATATTTCGTAATTTTTCTATGAAAAAAAGAACTAGTTCCTTTCCTCATTTTTTTTTTTTTTAATCAAAATTAATTCGTTCAAAGTGCCGTTCCTTAATAAAGGAACTCGTTCCCGGAATCCGTTCCTTTTGGAACTCGTTCCTTCCAAACACTGCTCCATCAGTCAATAGTTTATAAGAATAAATGGAACAACATTTTGAAATAGCATTGTTAATGGCCCTCTTCTTCCTCATGTTTTCATATCCAAATGATATCACTCATATCAAAATAACTTATTTTGTAAATTTCACAAATTGTAGTTGTCTTTTTACTAAAACAATTTATTGTCGTTGTTGTGGCACACAATGCAATATCAAACGGTTTTGTTGGAGTATAAAACTTATACTCCTATATTTTACTTATATTTTATTTTTCTCTCCGTACTCTTCTAGTGCAAATTTTTATGCTATTATAGTGTTATTCATTGAAATTGATGATCATTTACAATAAATGTACAATAAAAATACAATACAACCAATTCGCAGTTCGTTCCTTTCATGTTATAATATTAGACGTATATGGGACATTAAAGTTAATAAAAGCATTCGACAAAACACTATTTTTTCCATAACATATATTAATCTAGAAAAAAAGCACCTCAATAATACTCGTATTGAAAATACATAAATTTCTTGTATGAAAATGTAATTATTGGTAGATTACTAAATACCAATACCCATAATAGTGTTATGATAAAATAAACATTATGTGCCATGTGGCATCGTGATTGAAGGTATTGTGTAAATTTTTTATTTAATTTCATCAATCAATTTCGTCACAACTAAATAATTGCTATTTCCCGAATATAATGTTTGTAATTTAAAAATAAAAAACGAATGGGCCTCACTTTGCTGTACAGTTGGAGGTGGAATGCAACTCGTTTATAGGATAGGTCATTATTACAATGGATTTATTAAATTTGAATGCAATGATAGGTATCATTGTATACGAATAACGATTCTGAACGGAGTTAATATGTTGGTCTAAAATGGGTGTATAATAATATAGTATTTCATATTTAAATTTAAATATAATGTAATAGTATGCAAATTCGTAAAAATTTAAATTTCAAAGTGTCATAAAATTTTTCCTTTAAGTCCAGTAGAATTTTTTTTATATATTTTTGAAGATTAACTTATGGACAACCTAGTGTTAAAATTTTAAAGCTTAAGTATAAACAGAAAAAATTTTATGAACTTTCAACTACAAAATAACTTGCAAATCATCACAATTTTAACATATTTTATACAAATTTGAAATTTATGGACTTATAAGAAAAATTTAGTTAAACGATCTCCGATATTTTTTAGTGTCGATAACTATAGCTTATAATAAACATTGTATTAAATTTTCAAGAGTTTTTGGACAGCCAAAAAAAATTTATAGATACAAATATCAAATATTTAAATTGTCTACAAATAAGTCAAAATAAGTTAACATACTTTGAAAACTTAACCTCCTATAGATAACGTCAATATAAAGATTTTATGAAAACTTCAAGTATTTGTTTTATTTGGTTTTTGAGTTAGAGCAAATTTCAAAAACCGATATGATTTGTCAGTCTAGAATTTTATATATTATATATTATATTTTACATGTAATTTTATGTCAATATTCGCTGTTCAAATGCTTATAAAAAAAATTGTGCCTATGGATTTTAATAATTTATAAATGGCAATAATAACTACTTCTGTAGAATCTTCTAATATATTTTCAAGTATTTTGTATTAGTTTTTTTTTTTTTTATCACCGATAATAAAAAAAAAATTTAAAAAAATTGAATATTTTAAATGCCTATGAGTGGCTTAAAAATTAATATAATATTTTAAAAAAAATATCACATAGAGGAAATGCCAATTTTAACAGCTGGTAAAAATTTCAAGTTTCTTCGACTTATACTTTTTGAATTATAACAAATATTTAAAATCGTTTGAGGATAAATCGCTATTTTATGCAATTTCGTACCGATTTAAATTTAAAACGGTCATAAAATTTTTTCCTCTAAGTCCGGTAAACATTTTTTTAAAGATTTTTGAAGAGTAGTTTATACATAACCTAGTGCTAAAATTTTGAACCTTAAGTATGAACAGAATAAATTTTATGAATTTTTATCTACAAAATAATTTGCAAATTATCGTGATTTTGATATATTTTATACAAATTTGAGCTTTATGGGCTTATAAAAAAGTTTGAGTGAAACAATCCCCGATATTTTTTAGTTACAATGTGTTCAACTTATTATAAATTTCATATTAAATTTTCGAGAGTTTTCGGTCAGCCAATTAAATTTTATAGATGTTTGAAAAAAAAAAAAATTACCAAATTCGAAAATTTAAATTGTCTATAAATAAGTCAAAATATGTCAAAATACTTTGAAAACTTTACCATGTATAGAGAACGCCAATATAAAGATGTGGTGAAAATTTCAAGTTATTGTGATTTTGCGTTTTCGAGTTAGAGTATTTAAAAAAAATGTATTTTGTAAAAACGTGATTTTGCGTGAAATTTCCTGTTTTTTGTAATTTTTTTATTGTTTTTTTCGATTTTTTTAAAAAGTATTGAAAAAATTGCATTTTTGACTCGCCCAAGTACCATCTACATTCACTTTCCTTTCACAAAGTTGTTGTTTGAGAAAATCGAAGCATTTTTACTACCAAAAATCGTGTCCTCCGACACAAAAAAAAAAAAACACACATCGTTGTAAAATCAATAGATTCTATTACTCCGTTCAGAATCTAAAAATTTCTCATCTAATTCTATTACTCCGTTTAGAATCTAAAAATTTCGCATCTAATTTCAGAAATTTTACTTATGTATAATTAATACATAATAATTAATAAGTGCGGCGATTGTAAACTGTGCCCAAGTTACAGGTAAACACAAAATCACACATGTAAAATGCGCCTGAGTTTTTATCAAGTGTAAAAAGGTGACATGTAAACTGCGCCCGGGTAAAATTACAGGTAAAATACTTAATTCGTTACAGATAATATATAATATGAATAATTCAAAATTAAATATAATTTAAAAAATTAAAATAATTATAAATATTACAAATAATAACATATGGTGGATACATGTTCATCAAATGGAATTTGATTACTATTATATTTCTTAATTAATTTTTCTAACTTTTCGCGTTTTTTTTTTTGGTTTTAGAATTTTGAAATTTAAACGGTTCATTTATACTATTTAATTTAATATATACTTCTAATTGAATTTATTTTAATTTTTCTATAAAAATGAAAATATTTGGATGAGTTGTATAAAAGCTGGAATTAAAGTGAGAATAAAAAGACTTGCATGCATTTGTGGTTAAAGTTGGCTCTGCTGATGCTTGAGCCCATACTTCAGGTGGATACTGAGCTTCTTCACTTATATATACGTCTACCAAATAATCCGCAAATCGTGTCACTTTTTCGTCATCAGGCTTTGAATACATTAAATAATTTAAAAAATACTCAGATACACTTCCTGGACTTAGAAATGGTAAGCCGTAACATTGAACTAACCATCTTCTAATATCACTATATTTATCTTTATAGTCATTACTTAAACCATTTTGTTGGATAATTCTATTCCAAGACTGTGCTAAATGAAAGCGACATCCATGTATCTTTATCTGAGGCCAAACAGTATTACATGCAAAATGAATAGCTTTTTCGAAATCTATTACAACATCGGATAGTGATATAATAATATTATTTTGGAAACCATATGATAATTTCGGGCGCAGTTTACAATATACCTTTTTAACGTAGATAAAATTTTTGGCACAGTTTACAAAAAAAAAAGATCATTTGGGCGCAGTTTACGTATGCCCAATAAATGTATACGCGGTGCTTAGGAATAACAAACCATGACTATATTATTTTTCGGGACCAATGAGTAAAAACATTAAATTTAATACAGGTTTTCAAAAATAATGAATATTCAATTTCATTCTTTTTTTCCTCTAATCACTTATATGCAACGAATCGATACAAGATTAAAATAAGTAAAGAACGGATTTGTAATATGTAAGTGCATACATTTATTAGAAACGTGATAAGAAATGTTCCCCATTTAGATTATTCTTATTAAAATAATAAAATAACACCCACATTATATTTTACATATTTTGCGTAATTTTTTGTTTATGTTTTTTTTTTTTTTGATGCATATATTTTTTTTAACAGTATTTTCTCATTTTAATGACGTATACATCATAGTAAATTTATAATATGATTTAAAAGTGTATACCATTTATTATACCATTTTATTTATATTAATCGGCTTACAATAATTTATATCAATGTAAAAATATAAAATAACGAGTGTAATCTATTGATGATAATATTTTAACGACAGATAAAACCTTTATTTTCTTTCAAGTGTATTTATAACTAGTTTGAGAAAAATTATAAGAATATATAGGACAAGAATTCATTATTGAAGACGACCAAACATCTTTTTTCAATGATTATACTTCATTAAAAATGTTTTTTAATCAATTTTAAACGCATATCTCATAGTAGTCGTAGTCTATGTTATGGAATGTTATAAACATACATGAACAATTTTTAATGGATATAAATACGTTCCCTATAATAATGAAATTGACTGACTAAACGTCAAATTATTGAACTTCTACTATTATATGTGGCATACTATTCAGGCTAAACGTTTACGATCTTTCATGCGATGCCATTATATTTTTATTTCCATCTCATTTATAATAATGTCAAAAACAAAGAAAAATAAAATGTGTTTTAAACTAAAAATATTATATATATTGTCTTGTCTAAATTACACTATACATACACGTCTTGCTACGCGAAATTACTTTTGCTGGTAATAAATTTCGGTCAAAAATAATTAAGGTGATTAATTTTTTTCCCCAAGAGTTTTATATATAGTATGTTTCCGTTGTGTTATTACTTACAACCAATCAAATGATACCATGTTGTGATGCAGTGAGGATTTAATTAATATTATGTCTCTGCCGTGGGCGACGCCAAGAGCAGGGTGTAGGGGTGCTGCACTTGGACTCTCTGGCATTACAAAAACAAAGGAAAATATGTAAAAAAAAAAAAAAATTAAATGGTAGTGAAAATATTCATAAACACTATATTATTATAATATTATTCGTATTGTCATATAATTTTTAAAAACTATTCCTACGTAAGTAACGCAAAATAATTTAAACATTATTTAAAAGTCAGTGCGGGTAAAAAACATGTTGGTGGATTCTACGGGTCCTCTGCATACATTCATGCAAACACAGTACACAAAAAGCACTATAATATTCGACGGTGCCGAAACAGATGTGATGTAAGCCACGGAAAACCGGTCGTAAATTACAATACTCAATTCCTCTGATATGTGGAAAATGTCTTTATTAGAAAGTTTAATGTTTTGAAAAAAAAAAAAAAAACAAAAAACAAAAAAAAAAAAATGTATAATCACGTATTTCTCCCGTGCTACTACACTTCGCAGTGTACAACGTCTGGACTTGTGTGAAGTCGTCAACAACAACACGTATGTGAATAAAGCAGGTGTCACGTATGTGAATTTCTCGGTCAAGTCCGTCAAGTCTATCCATTAGCCCATAGTCATACAGCTATTGCAGTTGCTCGTGGACCCAGCCACGTTGGCTTCCCGCAGTTCGTCGCAAGTTTCTTACCGTTGCTGTCTGCGCATGCATTTTTAACATTCCAATAATCCATCGACTGCACAACGCGCGAATTCGTATTATTTGTACACCCATATATTATTATATTAATATTCATTGACGTGCCTCTTGCGTTCTCTCCGTGAGCTTTGTGGCCAGTCTCTATGATCGTTTTTTATTGGAATTGAAGTTTTTTTTTTCTCACTTTTACGGGCTTTTGTTCTCAGCTCATTTTCAGTCGTCACCGCCGTTGAACGCGCGTTCGTCTTTTAAGCGTTAACCCGGGTGGCCGGGCCGACAGCGGATACTACAGCAATAGATGTTATAAATAAATGAACGTTTCCCTTTTTTCTTCTCCTCGTTACAGCACTATAGACCTCACCCGACGGGACGCCACCACAACGCCATTTTAACCCCACCCCCCGTACTCTGCTCGCCCATCATCCCTCTACGCGCCAGTATCTCATGACACGACACAATAATAATGGGGGGGGGGGTTGAAAAAACACGGTACATTACATATTATATATGTACACACACACACACACACACACACACACACACAATTACACGTGGGTAGGTAGGGGTGGAATAAGGCGCGACTTTCTTATGTACAGTATAATATGTATGCGTGTGTGTGTGTGTGTGTGTGTGTGTGTATATGTGTGACGTGTGCGTGCGTGTGTAAAATAAAAGAAAGCGCTGGAGCTCGGAGGGGAGCATCATATAGGGAAGGTAGATTCACACGGACGGTGCGGGTGTGCTTTGTTAGTGGTTTGGTATACGGCCGCGTACACTAGACGAAACGTCGTTATTGACCGAATCTGAGGGTTGACCTATGGTTTAATTTACTTTTATGCTCTGTGTGTGCACGCGTATCTTATTCCTGGTTTAATTTCCACCGCAATATACGGTTCGGCCAACGTAGGTATATGTACGCACGCGTCGGCAACGGGGCCGGGGTGGTGTGCATCGTAATTGCTTTTCCTTCTCGTTTATTTGTACATTATTTTTGTTTTTTTTCTCCTATTTTTCGTATTCGGTCCTCGTGTCGTCAACTTTTACCCCCCCCTTTTCACCCTCCGTCGACCTGGCAAACCACCACAATTATGACGCCACGTCCGGCCGTTGACTTTTATTTTTTATTTTTTTCCTAGCCCCTCGTCGTTTCGAGTGATCATCGGGCGCGCGTGAAAACTTTCCGTCCGTTCGCGTGGATACATACCCTCGTACCATTTGACACGGGAAATTCAAATCTCGCACTCCGGAACTATTCACGCCCGTACGACTGATCCATTTGGCTCGTGTGTTTTTCCATGATTGTTGTGTTGATGACATATCGGTGATTGGAGTTTTTGGCCCATGTATTTGTCCGATATTGTTCTTAATTTCTATTCGCTTATTTTTTTTCGATTCTTAGTGGCTAAGAAACGCTATAGTATCGTGAGCATAATGGTCATTAATAATTACTTTTGTTATTAGGTCCTAGCAGAGATCGTTTTTAATTTGAGACGCAAATGCTAAGTTTTTTTTTCGAAAAAAAAAGACTCATACACCCAAGTTCTTCAATTTTGTAGCATAAACTTTGGTCCGTAAAAAAATAGCAGCATTTCTATTCATTGTTGACATCACATTTTTTCGAGTAAATATATCAATAATCATATCCGCTTTCAGATCGTTGCTTCAAAAGGTTGCAAGTTGTCATCGATCAGCATTCCAAAGTTCAATAATAATTTGATGTATTAAATATATTCTTTTTACTATACACTTGTACTCAATGGCATATTTTCAAATTTCTTCCGGGGGGAGGGATGTTCAAATTTTCCTTAAACATGGGTAATTTTATAATATTATAATTACACCTAAAAGTTAAGAATTAATAATTATATGACTGAAATTGAAAAAAAAAACATGTTATTTGCTATTGTTTTGATTAATTTATAAATATATTAATAAAAAATGATGTGTTAAATGTTTATAATTATAGTAAAAAACGTAGAAGTTATTTTTTCGCAATTTAAACAGTAAATAAGTACTTCTTTTATACATTAATAGTTAATCTGAGTGATTTCAGACTTTTAAAATGTTGAATCCAATTTCTTAATATTTTTTTACAGGATTTTTGTAAATATATATTATATATTATGTTATTGTACAAAAACATTTTAACCCGATCGGAAATAAAATAATAATAATAATTTTTTTTTTTTTAATCCTAAAGAGGTCGAGATTTAGAACCTCCCCTTTCTCCGCTTAAAGTACACCACTGCTTGTACTGCATAGTTATGTTATTTCACTTAATATTAGTGAGCTCTTTTGGAAGATGCCGATACTGGAATAATGTGTGAACAATATGCGCTTTTATGAAATGGCATATTTCAGGTAGAAAGATCATGGCTTGCCGTCTGACTCTAAGCCTTTTCGATTATTCGATAATTCGATACCCAACCACGTGGCGTCGACCAACACGAGTATTTAAAACGTGATTCCATAGTTTATTGGAAGAAAAAAAATCGATTTGCTAACGGCCTGTATATTATATTATTATAGTAGTAAAGTCGTCGATTTGATCGGATTAGCGTAATACTCGCAGTGGCTTTATTTAAAATCGGGTAATTCTATTATAAATAATGTTCCCGGTAAACTTCATTGCAATCTCATATAAGTACTGCACATGATCGTGTTCGAAGATAAAAATGCCAACCATCGGATTCCGGTTAATCAATTATTGTTTTATAGAACTCCAACATAGAGTATCGCAGTATTATAATACATAATATAAATTATATGTAATAGATAATTATTGTTAATTACCGTGCTAGTCACAAACGATGTATAAATTATAATGTTAAAATTCATTTATTTTTTACGAGGTGACTTGCACCGTTGTCGGGATTTCTGTGTTACGCACAAAATGTATCTACATACGAGCCATGTTATGTAGTTCAAAAGCTGAACAATTCAGTGTATTCTCGTGTGCCCGGATTTTGAGCGGCGGAAGAGGCTTGTATGACTATGTTTTAACCACGTATAGATTATGATATCATAGTGTGCAAGCAATTATAAAAATATGCTACGAAAAATAAAATAGGAATGATAATAATAATAATAATAATAATAATAATAATAATAATAATAATAATAATAATACAAGTTAACTAACGATAACACGGATACGACGAACGACGTGAAAACTTTTCGCTCCGTTGTCACGCGTATGACGATGTCATTATTTTATGTTCGTGTCCCCGCCGCCACCGTCGTTATCAACAGTGTGACGTGGCCAGTATTCAATACTTCGGAAGTGGTTTTTATCATTTCACTGGAATTTGATTTTTGTTATTTGTTAAAATATTATGCGGTTACGAGGGAAAAAAATATCATTAAAAAATCATCGATTTTGACGACCCGATTTCGATGCATATAGTGGTTTGAAAATTAATTTTTAAAACGCTCATTTGTTTTCGCAATTATAACAGAATTTATAACATATAAACTGCAAGTATGTTCGAGGGTTTGGTTGAGTCCCATTTTGTATTTCATAAAACCAGAGGTATCTGATTGTGGTTTTGTAAAGAAGATAGTTTATTTTAATTTTTAGTTAAGAGAAGTTGGAAAAGTAAAGTCAGTCTACTAATATCGGAGTTGACATTTTGTTTTGAAGTGGTCTTGCAGTATTATTTCGACGTGCTTGTATGGCTAAGTTTCAACCGGCGTTAGTCGCTTAATCACCTCAAAAATTGCAACAATGGTAAATTTAGACCTTTACAACTGTTAGTGCAATTTCCAGTCATCATTACCCATTAATTTTTGTTTTTCATTCTACCTGTTTGGAACTGTGTTTTAAAATTGATTTATAGTGTCATCGATGATTATTGTTGATACTTTTTGCGTATAAGGCATAGGCAACATGCTAAAATAAGGGTTATCTGTAAATCCGGATTGGAAATAGCTAATGAAACGTTCAAGTCACTATTAAAATTAAAAATGCAGTGAACTATATCCATACAATACACATTGAAATTGAACAAAATAAACTATTCAACCATCATATTAGTGTGTAATAATTATTATTTTAAAAATATCTCATAAATCTATAGTGATATTGTTTTCTCATCCATAATACGTATTGAATTTTACACTTGGTTACGTGGCTCGAATCGTTGGCTGACGCTGTTATTCCTTGTTATTATAGTACCAAACACTGTTATCGTCTCGCGGTCGTTATAGAACTGAACGCATTTTTATACAAGATTCTTGACTGCTGGTATACCTACACAATGATATCAACTATATTATACGAATGAACTGTTTTGAACGCTTTGACGCTTTAACCGTACGCGCACGATACTACGTGCTTATGTACAGTGAACTGCTGTCAACGTTTCACTAATTTATCGTTTATCTAATTTTATCGTCGTAAACAAACATCGATAAACTTCATGCAACGAAATAATCGCTAAGCACAAAATTATATATGATGCGGCTGTAGTATGCATACCATTATTAACGTTGAAACAGCTGACTTCTGTATCATATATTAACGCATTCGAATAATCTACATATATATAAAATCCAAATACCACTGACTCACTGATCGCTGTATCTCAAAAACTACTCAACGTACGGACTTGAAATTTGGAATAGAGGTTCTTCTCATATTTTCACCGTGCAATAAGAAAGGATTTTTTAAAAATTGCGTTTTTAAGGTGGATGACCGTTTGGGCTCTGGGTCAGAAGAAATTTTTTTTATTCATTGGTTACTAAGGTAATATTTAATGTTGATTTATGTTAATTTATTTATATTGATTTATCCAATAAACAGTACATATATCGAGTCACTATGATAACCAAAATAACAATCAAATAACTAATATACAAAAATATTACCTTGGTAATTGGTAACCAGTAATGAAAAAACGAAACTGTAAAATTACACCAAAGTTTATTTCGTATTATATTATAGAGACATGTTTGCATCAGCCAAGAAATGTTTAGAGCAAAATCATGTAAAATTACATCAAAGTATAGTTAAGGTACCTTTAATCTAACCAAACATAGCTAGGCTCTATGAAATGTAAGGTAGTATTATTCCTTTAAGGACTATGCCCTGGCGATGATCTATATATTGTATACATAGATAAGAAAGTCGTGTCAGTTCCACTATTTATAACACAAAAACGGTTGAACTGATTTGGCTGAAAATTGTCGTAAGAAAAAAATAAAATTGACTAATAATAAAAGTATGAAAAATAAAATTCCCGAACCGGAACTACTGAAGCTACGGGCAAGAAATTTGGTCAGAAGAAAATTAAAGGTGAACAAACATATTTATTTATACATATTCCATTAAAAACTATACCCAGCCAAGACTGCTCCATGCGAAGCCGGGTAATTTAGCTAGTATATGATAAGTTTAGTGCACCTACTTATATCTACTGTAGTCTGTTTGTATTTTCACTCAACGTCACGTATAGTCGCGTTGTTCAACATAATATCATAATACAGTTGTTACTGCAACGACCCTTTGATAACGTTTTTATTTATTCCCCCCCCCCCAATTCAGTTGCTCCAGTTGTGGGGG
The DNA here is from genome assembly GCA_025469195.1 of Chaitophorus viminalis. Taxonomy (NCBI): domain Eukaryota; kingdom Metazoa; phylum Arthropoda; class Insecta; order Hemiptera; family Aphididae; genus Chaitophorus; species Chaitophorus viminalis. The sequence goes on along the minus strand of JAIPRK010000163.1, from coordinate 118,025 downwards.
GCTACTCACATTGATTGCGGGTTACAAATACCCAAACAGTCGCTTCAAAGGAACTTGCTGAAAATGTTTTCTGCATTTTGAAAATGTTCCTGTTACATTTTGACGGTATTAGAGACCTATCGGTAATTTGTTTTCGACCAATCGAATTCATAATCACCAGACTTGGGTAGTATTTCGAATACAGTACTCGATATACTATTTTCAGAATACTTTTTAAATACCTTTTTTTTTTAAGTATTTATTACAGTATTTAAATACTTTTTACAAGTATTCTAAATACAGTATTCCGAATATCTAATTTTTTACGTTAAATCACTGAATTATCTCATTATTTTTGGATTTATGTATTAATACTCAATATTTATATATTTTACTTTTTTTCATAATATTAAATGGTAATATAATATTATTTTATTTTCTATCATTTTTATACACTATATGGTCTATACGGTAAGACATTAATGTTATTTCCAATTTTGTTGCAACAAGCCATCGATAAAATAAAATAAGAATATAAGATATTTTGACAACTGGTATAATATTGTGATATACAACATACGTATAGTTATAATATACTAATAATTATAAGAACAAAATGTATACAACGGCTATACCTATATATTAGGTACATTGGAAATAACTTGATAACAATATTTACAATGATATGTTATACTTAATACGTTGTCTAAATCAAGTTATATAATCTTTGTTGTGAAACAAGCCCCGTCAACCCAACATATTATGGGATTCCAAGAAATTAAATGAGAATAATTGACAAAATTAATGTAATCCAATTATAATTAACAGCCAATAAGTGCTACGATTTTTTTTTACCTGTGACGCTCCACGTGGAGCAAACAATTTTTATTTTAATGATTGTTACAATATTTTCTATCGATTGTTTATTTATTTTTATATGAAAACGAAGTTAAGAGTATGTGATTGATTTTATATCGATATTTAAAATTCGATAGTAGTCAGTAGGTATCATAGTATCATACACAAAACGATAACGTAATTTTCCGTCAAATGTAATTTGTAGATTGAGTCGATTCAGACATAGGTACGTCGTCCGTATCGAATATTACACTGTTTAACTGTTACCTAATATTCCATACAACATAGACAAAATTGATCAATCTGCTGATAAATTTGCAAAAAAAATCAATTAAAAAAAAAAATATATTCCAAAAGTATTTGGAATACTTTTTGTAAAGTATTCCAAATACTTTGGAAATACTATCATCATAAAGTATTCGAATATGTATTTGGAATACTTTTTTCTTAAGTATTCGGAATATGTATTCGAAATACTTTTAAAAAGTATTTTACCCAAGTCTGATAATCACTTTATTATTACTATCGCTGTTGTCGTCATTTTTATTATTATTGTATTACATATCTCGACGCGAACGAGATTTTTACCGTCATCATCAATCATCTTTTTTGAATTGTGTACATACTAAGTACTCTATTTTATTGCGCCAATAGTAGGTAGGTACATTTATAGCTTTCGATATCAAAAAGGATTTCAAAAAAGATTTTTATTTTTTTATTATTTTTATTTAATTTATTATACTCTTCTATATAATACCGCTCTGCAATGTTAGCTCGCGTCATCGATATTATGAGAAATAATAAAAAAATAAAACAAAAGCTCAGAAAATATTTTTTTTCTCTCTTTTCCACACCGTTGAAATAGTTTAATATTTTAGAGTGCAGTTTTATTCAATATCGTATTTAGATAATAATCTTACGTCATCGTAATAATATAATTATCATCAAGCATTGTATTATTGTATATATAAGTACGAACTTAGTGAAGTTATAGAATGCACTGCGATAAGACTCTAAGACTGTATTTGACTGAATATTGTTCACTTAAAACCACGCTCGGTCAGTAAATCATAATAATATATTACTATAACAGTACGGAGTATAAGTACCTACTCATGAGTCTTAAACACTGTGTACGGTTAAATCTATAGAAAGAAATAAAGAGAGAGAGAGAGAGATCAGTTGCGGTTAATATGTGACGTATTAGTGTACAATAATATAATAAAGATGTATAAATATATTTGCAGCACGATACGGTGGTTTCAGTTGAGATAACGTACGTTTATGAATATGAGAAACATCTATACTGCGTTCGATTTTCGAATACATTCAACGACGAGTACGTGCAAATTCGTACCTTAATCTCGTCGGGAATAAAATAATAATAGTATTATTACATTATATTAGGTATGTTTCACCGTAAGCTCTGAGCGTGTGATATTTTTGGTTTTGTCATCGCACCATCGTTGTCAGCAGATGTTAAGGATAGTCCAAAAGTTTGCCGGATACCAGACTGCACGTGAATAACAATAATTAGAACGGAAATATAATTAGTTTAAATTCCAAGAACAGTGGCGGCGGCGGCGGGATCACGCCAGGGCTAGCGGTTTATGAACATATGGTGGAAGGGGTAGATACATTAAAAACATACTTAGGTACACTTTGTAATACATTTTCACAAGGCTGGACATTGACGAGTTAAAAAGTTTAAGTTTAGATAAGAAGTTAAATGACTCTCATCATCTATAAGTTTCTTAACGAGCGAATTTTTTTTTCCTTTTCTCAAAGTAATTTCTAACTTTACGAGTTCATCATGTTTTTCCACAACAACTTTTTTTAACACGGAGCTACTATATTATATATTTAATCAGAGTTTATTCGTTTTACAGTTACGTGAAGTAAATTTTTATCCGGAGATAAAAAATTATATGTTTTTGTACAATTTATTGTTTTTCGATAAACATAATTGTGGATATAATTGAGCAATATGCTGAGCTGAACGCTATTAATTATATTTGTAGATTTAAATAGGGATCAAATTAACGTATATTAATAATATCATAATATTAATTTGGTTAAAGAAGGGCTTATCTTTTTTCTAGTTAACTTTTAGCCTAACGTAATTATTAAAAAAGTGGAAGATACTTTGAACTTAAAATCTAACTTACATTTATTTAGATCAATTCAATTCGACAAGTTAATACAACTGCAGGTTAGCTAGTTAACTATAGCCCAGCCTTGGATTTTGTAGCGTGATATTGCATGGTGACACCTTCAATAGGTTACAGCGGTTTCGACGAAGGACAAAGAAGACTTGACATTCGGAAGTTACGTATCCTGGGAATATTGGTGCGCGTGGTGGGCAGGAGGTGCAAACGAAACGCTGAAAGGACAAAAGTAGTGAACGGGAAGGACATAGGTCGCAGGTGGGCCAACTTTTTTCGGCGAAACGTTCATTGCGAGCCGTGGTTAGGGGAACGTCCGTGCCGCGAGACCGGGTGAGGCAGTGCAGCGAGTGAGCCAAGATGTAAAAAGAAGAAAAAGTCGCACGGGCCGCTGAAAACGTGTACAAGACACGTTAGCGAACTCTCAAGGTGGTCGGGCTACTTTGAAGCCATTTTCGGTTACCGTACGTATAATGGTTCGTCTGTCCATCCGGAAGTGGCGGTGGTGTGGGTATGCTCGAACGCGCGGAGCTCGATATTAGAATTTCGTTCCCCTTACGTCATCAAACGTTTTAATTGGATTTGCCTGGACGTTTATTTGCCATTCGTATGCAAATAATTGTCAACAATGCGACGCGGTCGCGTGTTGTTTCGCCGTGCACAACATCGGAACGCTGCACGCGGTGTGCGTATATATTACAATATTATCATAATAATGTATAATAGAATACGTCACGTGATGAAGTGTGTATTATACGGTTCGGAAGTGTATGCACTAAAAACCGTTGGGATACGCGTCCGATTTTAAATACCTGAAATATAGCTGAAATATACCAAGTTTTTATTTTTTTATTTTTACAACACCTATGTTATACAATAAAATGGATGTTGAAACAGAATAGTAAAATATTTTATTGCAATCGGGTTGTACATTTAAATCGTCAACAGTTAATTGATAATGTGTTTAGGTATTGGTATTATTTATTTATTTATTTCAATCGTGCAGAAAATAAAACCTAATCCGTTAACGTAATAATAGCGGTAACATGTATAGGTATGTATATTTTTACCGAAGTGCACATAGCACATACAGCTTCATATACCCATCAAAATATTACATCCCTATTTTCTACAAGTATATACGCCAACGTGACATTTTTTTTTTTGCACTCGTTACAAGACCCTGCACTGCCTTATACCAATCGGCTTTCAAGGAAAGTTTATTTGCGATTTATACCACTGTTATTAATGTTATTATAAACGTTATTTTTCGTCTGGAAAATCTTACTACCTAGTACGATTACACGATATTATAATAATCATCTGCAAATGAGTGAACGTGATGAGGTATGCTGTAAAGAAGAAAACTACATAACACTTACACAAATAAATTCAGGTTCTTGATTTTTATTATGTATCTTTTAATTTTAATTTTTAATTTTTTTTTTTTTTTTGTTACTTTTCAATTTTTCAATTTATTATAGTTACCCAGAGTAACAAATTTCGTTACAAATTTCTAAATCATTAGAAAACTATAAGTGTAATATATAACATATTTTAGGTTCTAAACAGTGTGAAGAATAATGTACAAAATACATTTTTTAAAATGCTCTAACTCAAAAACAAAACAATCACATGTACTTGAAGATTTCAAAGTATTTTGACTTCTTTTGACCTATTTTTAGCCAGTTGAAAATTTCAATTCTCCGAGTATTTTTTTTTTTTTTGAAATATCGATAAAAAAAATGTGGCTGACCAAAAATTTTTGAAAATTGAATAAAAGCTTTATTATAGGTACGTTATATTTATCTCAACTAAAAATAATCGAAAATCGTTAATCACAATTTTTTTTATATAAGCACCTTAAGTTCAAATTCTTATGAAATATGTTAAATTCTACTTTAGTTAAAAAGTATTTTTGTAGTTGAAAATTTATAAGTTTTTGGTATTTATACTTCAGGTTCAACATTTTAACACGACAACGTTATCTATAAATTTTTCTTCAAAGAACTATAAAAAATCGTTATAAGACTTTTGGGAGAAATTTTTTAAGAAAGTCTGAAGTTTAATTTTTTACGAAATTTCATAAAATAACGATTTATTCTCAAACGATTTAAAATATTTGTTATTATTCAAAAATTATTAGTCGTAGAAAATTGAAACTTTTACTAATTGTTTAGATTGACATTTTCTTTAAGTAATTTTTTTCAAAATATTTTAAGTTTTTTATAAGCATTTGAAATATTTAATTTTTAATTTTTTTTTTTTGATTTATTGTTGATAAAAATATTTTACTGGGACAATATACTTGAAAATGTAAAAGAAGATTCCACAGATATTATTCTTAGTGTCATTAAAAAATCATTATGATACATATGCACAATTATTTTTTATAAGTGTTTGAAGTGCAATTATATTGTCATAATTTAATTATAACATAATATTATAATATACAAACCTATTCTAAAGAGATTATCTCCGTTCAGAATGGTTTTTCATGTGCAATGATATCTATCGTTGGATTCAAATTTAACAAATCCATTATAATGACCTATCCTATTAATGAGGTCCATTCCACTCCACAGCAGATCGAGTCCCCGTCCACTTTTTTTTGTTATTTATATTCAAAGACACCGATATGACAAGATATTCCTCTTTTATTTGTCCGTCCAACAAACGAATTAATATTTTACCAATGTAATATTTTTTCTATTTACAACACGCGTTTTTCGCGTACAGATTGAATATATATTTTATATTATATTTATATTATTAGTGCAATATTATTATAATGGTAGACAAATCAAACGAACACTGTTCGTTTCTTTTGAAATGTACATAATGAACAAAGTAAAAGTTAGATAAGGAAAATATCAAAACCGTTCTTGCCGTTCTCAGTAAAGTTATGGCGTTCAAAATGAATGAAAAACTAAACAAAACGAGAAATAAATTTAAAAATACTAGGATCTGGTTAAAATAACATATTATTTTAAATTCTTTTAAAAAGCTTCTAAAGAAAACGGATAATCATAACAATAATTATGAAGGAAAAAATAAGTGAAAAAATAAACAATATATTAGATTAGAGTGACACCAAAAAAGAATTATGAAAGTCGCATTAAATTCGTTTGTGAAACGTGTCTTCAGAATGTTTTTTAAAGTATTAGTATAATTTGAGTTTCTCATACTTATTTAGAGAAATAAAATTATTTAGTTTAAACAGACCCGTGCGTTATATCTCAGAATTTTTATGAAAAGACATTTTAAATTTTTTTTTCCCCCATGAAAATATTATACAACAATAATAATTCTAACGCGAAAAGCGAGATAAACCCGCATTTATAAAATAGAAGCGTTAAAATGTTTATAGTATTTTACAGACTTGCCCGCTGAAAAAAAATAATTCACATCACTTTTATAGTATCGCGGGAAAACACTTTATCAACTATCGGCTGACGAATATGATATTATAAAAAAGTAATATACTTGATTTTCGAAAATGAAAAGAAAATGTTTTTAAAATGTTTTCGAATTTTGCGTAACTTTTACCTTGGTTCATATTATTATTTTTATTATTATTATTATTATTACTGTTATTGTAATACTTAAACTGATCTCAGACGTTTCGCGTATCACCCAATGTAATATTATATTTCCTTATTGCTTTGACAAATTTTTGTCGCAAAAACGGTCTTCGCGTCGTCATTTAATAAGATTAACGCATCATATAGATGGGCAATCTTTTCATTTTAACGTAATTCTAATTTTAATTTATCGTCTCGTTCCCCCGGGCTTATTGTACCGCATCTATATAGTTACCATACGCGCACGTCTATATTGCCATATTATGAAACCAAATTGCAGACACGTTTCGTACATGGTACATGAAACGGTGGACCGTGCCCACGCCAGGGACGTGAATTTCGAAAGGCCCCGAGAGATTGTACTTGAAACGTTTTAGTCTCTGAGTGAAACGAGAAACGTATTGCCAGGACGTGTGGGAGTCAAATTATAATTCAACGGACTCGTACGGAGTAGGTATATACGTCATGTCTGTTGTACAATTTTACATATTATTTATTGTTAACCGCGTATTTATCCTCAATTTTCATCGAAATAATCGTACATTATTCTGGTAACGGTTCTGGTAAACGATAATTGTTCAACCCCCCCCCCCAGGTACACCAGCTGAATTTTTAAAATATTGCTCCGGGCCCGAGTGCGTGTGTGTGTTTTTCTTGTTAAAACTGTGCAGGAATTCGACCAGGAGCATTGCTCCGCGATCATCGCAACTATGGGATATTATTGATAGCAAATAATGTCTATATATATATATATATGTGCATATTATACTCGAATGATCAAGAAATACAGCGTAAAAATTGCAAAAAGATTGTAGTAGGAAACAGGATTTCAAACTCAGCAATGCCTATATAGTATTTTACCACGTGCTATTCCATATTAGACTACGATATTATATTATGTATTATTTATGGTAGTTATTCTGGTTACCGTAGAGACTGAAAAATCATTAACTACAGATACTTATGTTAGAGTTTATAATAGAAATTTAATTTTTTCGAAAATTTTTAACGGAATTCGCGCTGTTTATGTATATTATACTATTATTCTGAGAATATTTTATTTGTAAATTAATCTTTTTATTAATTATATTTATTTTCATAATTTAATTTGCATGATAATATGTTTGTAACCGATATCTTTAATTTCAATTAATCTTATGTCATCATACCATCTGTAGTTTTCTAAAAGGTGTATCCCGTTTATTATAAATAAATAAATAAATAAATAAATGTATGTAGGCACTTGAAATTTTGTATTAAAAGTTTAACCTAACTTCTTTGTTATTAAGGGATTTGGTAATGCTACTATATCTCATCTATCGTTATAAATATAAACCACTTTCCTTCATAATCATTTTTTCAAGAACACATGGATACATTAGTATATTTGTTTCAAGTTCAAAATACCATTACACTGTGTACTGTGGAATCTCATCCGACTCGTGGTCTCGTCCTTGTTGTTTGGGTTTTTTATTTAACCCAGCCGGTAAAAACGGCGGTGATTTTTTTAAGCTACGCCGGGAAACCGCTAGCAAAGCATATACTATGATATCATGCGTGATGTTACTATTTATTCTAAAACACATTTTCTGGTTTCTGGGCCGTATCATAAACATATAATATATGTATTTATAGTAATATCCGGTCGTCGAGCGTAGAACCTATTCATACACCGACCGACGTAATAAAGTTCTCGAAACGGAAACCATATTATTATTATTATTATTATAAAATAATTATGTCGATTCGATATTTTCTGCACGGAAAAGTTTCCACGCGTGCGATAAGAATCTTTTATAAAATATGTGTTGGTACTACATCCGTTTGCATATGCACCAGTGGTACACGCGCGCATGTATGATACTAAAAAATTATAACATTATTAATGCTTATATATATTTTTACATAGTCCTAATATTATTATCTATACTTAACTTTCTAAACTAATATTTTTTCTTTCTATTTTCCAAAAAGTATTGAAAATTGTTCAAATACTAAATTACTTTAAAATAAAATAAATTGCTACAGAACATATTATAATAAAACATTACATAACATAAATAAAAACTTAAAAAAAAAAAAAATTTGAATTCTTAATTGTTTATTTTTAAGTACCTCGAGCATTTAATCTCGGGCTCAGTCAAATTTAATCTATATCATATAGGTACTCTAAAATATTGTTTTTATTATACGAAATATTCTTTTGTCTTGAAATATTCTCAACTACACAATAAACAATTTTACTATTTATTTAAACTTTTTGCAATTCGTAAATATTTTTAACTCCTGTCTTGCAAAAAATCGAATATATAATATATGTATATTATTCCGTTTTTCAGTATTATAACGTAGGATTCGATGTATGGTAATTATTGGTACGTACGATAGTGTCGAGTGATCGCTCGTCTAGGCGGTGGAGAGGGCGAATGTAACGTACATAAATGATCGAATAAAAACTAATAGGTGTAGATATCGAAAAATGGCGAAAAAAGCACATGTAGTATTATACAGACATACGTAAGTACCAATAAATAGTGTTTTTTTCTTTTTTTGGCCAATTTTATTAGGTATTTATTATTAGAGTTATTTTTTTTTATCACACAATAACTGCCATTGATTAGGATATTTTCAAACGGTACTATCGCTGTGTGATAACATTTTTATAGACCATATGACGGGGTTACCGTTCGGTAGCGACGTCAACTATACCATAGGCCCTATAGATAGGAGATGACGTAGGAGACGCAAAATGATAATAGACTATCATCAATGTGTATCACGATGTACATTATTCTGTTCATTTATTTATTTATTAAAAATTCAACGGACAAAATGTCCTTTGACAGAATTTGATACGAAAAAAATTAATGTATAGTATACATGTATGTATGTATATATGTATGTATGTATGTATGTATATACGTCCGAAAGTAAATAATATGACCTATATAATAGTTATAGGAGTAAAAAAAAATTAGTAAAAATCCGATCCACAGGCCAACAGAAGGGACGAGTCGCAAACCCGTTCGCCCATCTCAAACCGACCCCTATATGCACGCGGTGTATAGCGAATCAAGTATTTCGTGTTTCCATTCCGTGTTTAAACATCGTTTGATATAATCCCAGACACACTGCAGCTCGCGATGGCGGACGAATTATTTTCACGATGTGTTCAAAACGTTTTTTTTTTTATTTAATTTTCGCAGTTTAATTAAATTTTTATCATTTTACAATGTCCCACAGTTCTACCGGCGCGCACGCGAATCGTTTGCATAATTTTTATGATTATCTTTCGCGTGCGATATTTTTTTCCTATCGGAAAACACGTTTTCATACGGCCCCCATATCCGCAGCACCGGAACAACGCAGCTGGCGGCGGCACGCTTCTGGTCGCCACCACCACCGTTTCGTCCGGCCCGATCGTCAGGTGGTGGACGAGTGGGCGCGTGTTTGTTCGGTCATAGGGTGTGGGGGGGGGTGAAGTCGAATGTGCTGTACATAATCTAACACATTTAATAAAATCAACAATATTTAAAAATATGTTTTTTCTAATTAGTCTTCTATGGACATCGGAAAACCTGTTTCCGAGTACAAGCCCGCGACCCGCACGTTAAGACTTAGGGGGACATTCGCCGCCATCACACGATCTTTGCAAATTTGCATTCGGTAGAACAAATTTTGTATCGTTATCAGTGTAGGAGTAACCTTACTGGCCTGTTGTCATGCGCTTAAAAGGGAAAAGGATACGTTATTGTGGCTGCTTGTCTTTTCGTAGGTATTTTACAATATATTTTTAATTTTTTAGCCAGTTATGATATATATATTTTTTCGTCAAATCGTAATACTTCACATAATCATAATATTATAAACTTGCTTGGAAATTAAAATATCGTAAGAATTAAAAAACCTACGAGAAGACCCGTGATATTCGTCTCTTATTTCTTAAATTTGATAATTCACGTCTTGCGTTTAATCTAGCGTAAAAGCTAAAAACACTAACAACGTTGCAATCACACGCAGATTATTGCTTTAATATGTTATACCGAAATCTACACGATTCATGAAACAGAATTCATAGGAAAAATTTATTTTGCATAAAAAAGCATGTTTTAGGGGTTAGAGAATATTTGAGAATATTTTTGTAATATCGGCATATAATGAACAAATTTCACGTATATCAGCACTTTGATAAATATAATGTTCACTATAATAATAGAAATAAATGATTTATTTCTGGGTCTTAATAAAAATTAATCTCCAGGTATTCCTTATCGATTGTGATAGCACGTCGGTTATGGAAACACATGGAATAATATATAGTTATTAATTTTTATTGTAAAATTAATTAAATTAAATATATTTAAAACCAAATTAATAAAAAATAAATTTAAACTGATTTTTTTTTTTGCATATTTAAGGACATAAAACATTATATATTTGGTGTTTTAAAAGAATATTAAGAGAATATATTGCCTATTGTATGCGACATAAAAACATCACATTTTAACGATTTTAAGATATAAATAAATAATTATAAATCCGACCTTTAGTAATCACTATGTCCGTTTTCTGACAAATGTTGGACTTCATTTCTCTCTAAATCGAATTAAAATTTAATCCAGATTATTTTTTTCTTGAGAACTCCTGAACTTAAATCCATAAAATATCGTGAACAAATTATAATTAATTTGATTCATAGCAAAATGGACTGAATATAATCTTTGGTGAAAAATGGCTTCGCTTCACCCGTGCGCCGTATCTGAAGGTATAATATGAATCGCGACTGAGGAAGACTCGCATTCGTCGGAAAATCGTTTTTTCACGTAAATGTCCACGCGGTTATCGTTGTTATCATGTTATCAATTGTAGGTATATTATTATGTATGCGCTGTTCCACATTATATTTTACGTCATTATTTTTTGTGTTTATGCGTGCGTTGATACGAATCTCGTGTAGTATTGTGTTCCCTATGCGGAGGTTTTCGCTATACCGTATTATTCCATCACGTCTTTTTCACGATTGATCGCAGCAGTCCCTGACACGTTTTAAATGGAATTCATCACGTGTGCAGAAAAATTAAATTTAGAATCGCGTATACATTTCGATAGTAATATTATAATATAGACGTGGCTGCTCCGTGCCGTATAGTGTTTAGTACCTCGAATTTCAATAAGCAGTTTACAATAAATCTATTTAGTGTACATGATCAATGCCTCCAAACGTGCAAAACGCTAAATAGCTTTTAGACAAGATAACAGTACATAGGTATTTACATATTATATTGATTTATATATTGTCCATAGAATACAGTATTTACAATGATAGCATTTGAAAATACTACGTGGAAACAAAGGCAATACAGACGAAAACTAAATATCTCCCTACTCTTCGATCTTTTATTCTACGGTTGTTAAAAAATAAATTAATAATATTATCAATCAATTTTCAAAATGATTAAAACTATTTTTGCTTATCTGTTTTTCGCGTATAACATTTTAAAACATCTCGTCCGTCAAGTATTAATTACGTACTATATATGCTGACTTGAACTTTTATTATTATTTTTTCTTCTTTGACGGTAAAATATTATTTTCATTGGTACGCGCGTCATACCGTTACATTTTTGCATAAAATAAGCCCGCGCGATATGGTTTCCATTTTGTAAATTATTACCGAACGCCGTTTGATCTTTTCAACTTTGCCGTAGAACACTGCTCATCATGCGACACACTGCAGCGTGCATATTACGGTATGACAGTAATAATAATAACAATAATAATAATAAAATATTACTAATGGTAAGATGAACGATTATTCGCACGTGACCGAGTCACTGTTGCTTTATTTAAGCGTTTAAAAGCGAACTGCAAATTTTATTATTCTTGATCGATGAATCATCGTACATCGTACATCGAACCGGATGACAAATCTTAAGTTTTCGACTAGGTAGTATTTATACCTACTTATATTCCTCGCCATAGCAAATTTAATACGCAACAGAGTATCCCAGAGCACCTTCACTGTATAATCGGTAACACGTGTGCGAAAAGGAATATCCGAATTTCATAAATTTTTAACGCGGTTCGTCGTCATTTATTTGTAATTTCATATACTTAAGTGAACTTTCAGAATAAAAACATATCTAAAAACATGGGGTTTTTTTTTATACATACGTGCACTTATTTTTTATTGCAGTATGTAAAACACGTAAAGTTATAAAAATATTTCATGTGTATTTTATTGTATTTTTTATTCTACTTTATGTGTATGCTTACCCACGTTCCATAAACGTACGACCGATTTCTGCAGTCTTTGCCGTCAAAATTGGCTTCACCCCAACACGCGATCGTGCGCGCTCTCGTAACATTTTGAAGTGGTACATTGATTTGATATTTTTAGTTTGCACACCACGATTGTATGGTAAATATATGTGGTAGTGGGTTCAAGTATTCGCAAAAAATTGATGTTTCACAGAAAGCTTTTTTCAACATCATTACGACTAAAAACGTACTTTTCTCATGCGAATAACGTAATAATAATTATTTCAACACATTTTTCCGAACCAATTACTGTTAATATAGTTTTAGAAAAATATTCTATTACCATTGTTGTTTTCGATCAATTTCATATTGTATCACGTCGACTTAACTCGTTCGACTGGCACATTATTATATCCGTAGTTATCGAAGCAGCCATTTTACCACCGTAGTTCTGTATTTAATTCTTTTTTCTTGTTCCGGTAAAATACAATAATATAAAATGCAGTTTTAAATAAGAGAAATTAATATATCACGTCTGTAGTTTATTATTTACTCCAGTGGTTCTCGAACTTTTGTAAAACACGGACCTCTATACCAATTTTTTTTTTTTTTAATACCTTTTATATTTACAAAATATTTCATATTACCATACCAATAATATAATAAAATATAAAACTATAATAATCATTTTATACCCTCGGACCCCTGACATGAGTATCGTGGACTTCCAGAGAGCCGTGGATCATATACGATCCCGTCGCTGCAGCGTCTCTTGATAACTTTCTATATTGTTGTTATATAATGTTGGCACTGTACTTACGAGAATATGGACCTTCTTTTTTTCAATATTTGTTCGTGTAAAATTTAGACGCAAGTTTCCGGTCCATATTCTGAGAAACGAGCAGTCTTGATATTTCTAAGTTCTGTTATTGATAGCATGGTGGTAAGATAGGCATTGTTAAAACGGTAAAACGATTTTGTTTACAATTCAAACGGCGGTACGTCACAAGAAAAACGATATTAACAATTATTAGGTTTTTTTCTTTTAATTTATCATTGATTATTTCGTATTAAGCAGCATTAACGGTTTATTTATAATAAACGTTAAAATTGTACACTATAACTGGTGTACCTAACCGCCTAGATGACGACCATGCGTCTAATCATAAATATAAGTATAAAATTATATATTATTATACGTATTTAATATTACTCAATTAATTAGTAAACAAAATATGTTTGATGTAAGACCAAATTTTGAGAATAATCCGATAATCGGATTCCGATTGCATTTAAATTTCCTCTATTGTGTTGTTGTTTTTTTTTTTCGACCGTTGAAATGAAAAGAATTTTTAATTATTTCTTTGGTAATTTATTTCATTTATGGCGAGAAATAAGTAAGTGGATATTTATCTTGCCACCAAGAATCTATTGAAAGTCCACTTAATCAACTTAATATCTATAGGTGAAATCCTCTAGCTATATATGTATATAATTTATAGCTATTTTCTGGCAAGTGGTCAATATTTAATTAAATAATACAAAATAAAATAAAATTAATAATTGCTTATTTTTTTTATCACAATTATTTATTAATTTTATTCCGTGCTCTGTTATCAAATAATAATCTTGAATGCGATTATAATACAACTCATTGTAATAAACTGGATATCAAACATCAAGCCTTATATTTAAATATGCCATAAATTATTGAGATATGCAATTTTTAAGCTTTTTGTATTCAGAATCTTTGTTTTTCATATTAAAATCATCATAAAGCTGAAAAGCATTTTTATTTTGGTTTTGTATCGTTTTTTTGTTTTTGTTTTTCAAAGTTTTAATTCAGAAATCAATTATAGTTCTTATAATGAGACTGGAGAGATATTAGAGTTAAAAATAAATCATAGTTTTAAATTATTTATTTCAATATTATATTTCATGATGTTTTAGATTGGTACGCCCATGTAGGTCAGTAAGGATTTCGTTTGATTAATCAAAACTTTGTAAAAGTTGCCGAACAATAATAATATTTGCTGCTGCCAAATATTCAGGCTTACCCTGCAGGAATTAAATTTCAATGTTATTGAAATAAAATAAAATATGTGTTACACACAATGTCGGAGTAACAATAACTGCTTGTATTTATTTTTTTATTTTTTTTTTTTATTGATCTAATTTATAAGGAGAATCCGGTTATGTATCCAATGCGTTTTTGGTTTGTTGGTTTTCTTTTTAGATTGGGTAAATACAGGGTGTTAAACACACGGATAGTGTATGTGTGAATGCATGAACAACGCCGCTAGAGTATTGTGGTGGTCACCCATCTGACTGCTAACAGCGCCGGGTGGTGATTTACCTCACCGTTGAGAGTGACTGCGAAGACCGTTCCGCCACATCATGGCACTATTGATTTTTCGCAGCGATTTTTAACATTTTGTACATCACAGATCCCCTTATCAATTTATTTTTGAATACTTTTTTCACGTAAACACCTCATGTTATCAAAACGAAAATCATTAATAATTATTTTATATGAAAAAATATATAAGTAGACATAACAAAAAATACACATTTATAAATTTATTGTTATATTATTACGCTTATAAAAATGGAAAATAAATTATTTTATTTCTAATAATGTAATGGTTGGTATAGCATTTGAGACACAAGTTTTGAACATAGGGCTCAATACTGGAAAGCTTTAAAGCTTTAAGACTGCTACGGATCATGGGTTAAGAAAGAAACAAGAAACACTGCACTATTGTATTATTGTATCGTTCAATCAACATTAATTATTATATTACTATACGTAAAATGTTGAACTGCAGCACTCTGTACTCGTTTTCGATATACATGCTTCCGGGCCTTAATAAGTTTGACTGTCCACTTTGTTGTAATTATATTAATAAGTTTGGTCTTTTTAAAATTAATGAATTTTTTCTAGGACTATTTATCATTGGTTGATATGTTTAATTTATGAATACAATATCGATCCACACAAAATTTATATCTTTCTTGATCCTGTCTACTTCGCATTGTTTAATAGTAGGTTTTACGAATGATACTTTACTAATCATATAGTTTTTGTTTTCTGTTTGTTTCTTTGTACAAAATTTTAACCAGATAGATTGCTGTATGAATATTATATTTTTCTAATTGGAAGTAGGTAAAATTTTTAATTTCTCAACATAGTTTTAGAATAATTGAGAAAAACAGCGTAAAAATTGCAAAAATTAGACTACGATATTTGTTAATCTTATTTGATTGTTATTTTGTTTTTGATTGTGACTCGAAACATTTACTAGGTACTTTATTATGCCGGTCAACATAAATTATGAACTTGATAACCTATAAGTGAAAAAAAAATTGTATAAATCTGGACAAGTGCCCAAACGGCCATCGACTGTTAAAAATGCGATTTTTGAAAAATCCTTTCTTATTGCACGCTATGACCCAAACATACGCAGACAATTTTAAATCACTAGCAGTCATAGTTTAGACTGAACGTTGATTATTACGAATCAGCCAGTCCGGATTTCTTCTTTTATATTATATAATAATTTACATAATAATCATATAATAATTATTTATATTCTTTTATATTATAATATTATACACCGATACCGACAATATCTAAAATCTGCATTTTCCAGAAGCGGACAACAATAATGTCTACGGTCAGGTAGTATTTTACTCATTTCTCTGTTATGTTTTACGACGAAGATAAGTTTCTTAAATAATAAACGTTGTGAGCTGCGGTCCGAGTTTTGACAATAGCCAATAGAAAACAGACGTATCGTTCGTCCCGGAGGATAATAAACAAGCGATGGTTATGTATTATATATAATAATACCGATGTCGATGGACGATAATATCGTTGGTCGAACAGTGTTGGTCGTGTACGCATTACATTATACGATAGGCTCGCTAAACAGGGATCGTACGTAACTATTTAATGGCGACCGACTCGTAATTTTTCGCCGAAAAACGTTATATCGTCATTATTGGACCTTAAACATTTACACATTGATACCCACACCGACCATGGTATCGTACATGGATGTGGATGCGAGGTAACATAATATAATAATCATAACACTATAGTACTATGTAGGTACCAGGATAACACGCAATCAATTGGGTCGTATATTCGCGATCTATATAACTATTATACGGTCGAATAAAAACGCATAATTTTAAGCCGTAAAACACGACTCACAGGGTACTTACGCCACCACCGCCGTCACCGCGATGGCAATACACTCAGTGTTTCATGGCTGTTACAAAGAATACAGCACCCGCCCATGGACATTTCCATTTTTATCGTCTATTGGACTAAGTGTCGCACGTACAAAGTTCCGCAATGGCATAATCACGGTCGAAAACTTGGGCAGTTATGTACTTTCGTTAAGCGTTGATTAAACTTCGGTACAAGTACACCGCAATTAAACCGTGAAAATAATCATGTCATTGTCGGTTGCACGCGCCGCCCCGTAGGTACACCTATATAATATATAATATAATATTATTAACCGTAGTTTTGCCCGCCGTTATCCGTCGCAAACGAATTAAACGACCAACGTCGTTGGTGAATGTATATTATACTGTAAAATAGGATTGTCGCTGGCCTATTAACTCCGCGGAGCTGATCACATTTTTCGGTTCAAACCAACGTTGTTATGACAACAATTTTCGAATCGTGTGCGTTCCACTTGACCACTCATTAAACAGAACTTCACTAAGTTCACTCAAAGCTCCGGCAAGGGGAAGTGGTGGTTATTGGACCTGGAGTACATGGGCTATTGGGCCCATTGTAAATAATTTGCCATTTTTGACATTTTAACAGGAATACTTATTTTATGTTAAATAATATTATAAAATAATATTTTATGAATCATAACTTATGATGTATATAATTTTATATAATAATATAATATAAAATTATATACAATATACAATTACAATACATATATATTTAATGGCTTCAACAATAAATGTCAACGACGTCATAACTAAGTTCAAGTTCAATAACTAAATAACTTCAATAACTAAGTTCAATAACTGCAGAGCTCAAAGCCCATAAAATACAATTTTAACTTAAAAAAAATGTATGTTATAAACATACTTATAAACATACTTGTTTTTTTTTATCTAGATAGTACTGCAAACAAAAAAAAAAAAAAAAAACAATATTATTATCAAAATGCTTATGCGTATGGATTTTTAATAATTTATAGTAAATTATATTATTGGAAGTTTTGTAGAGAGCCCAGAATTTGATGCACCCGCTAAAAATGTGATGATGACTATTGTTTTTTTCTTTTTTCTCCGTTCTCACTATCGATAGTCGTATTTTCATAACATGTACTATCACGTACCTATTTCTGAAACAAAGCATGTGAAAAAAAAATCAATTTTACACTAAATGGTACGCACGTGGTACCTACGTGTGTTATCACGGATAGGAAAACTCCGGTTTAAACAGTTGCCACGAGCCTGGCGTAAAAAACATACAATGAACCGAGCACCGTGGTATGTACATGATGGTACCAAGAAGGACGCCGTAACTCATTGTACTCTCAAATGCGTAAAATGCACAACCTTTCGCCGAATCCTCCGCGTGCTGAATTCGCGAGTAAAACGATAGTACAACACGAGTTGGCGCGCCCACTCTCGTCGTATACATAATATAATAATATGTACAATTACAACATAATATAACATATCGTATCGGTATTTGGTGCAATATTATGTGCGTCGTATATAATGCGCGTTCGATCGTCGTAAATGTTTTATATACGGCCGTGGTGCCGCAGAGCGGGCAAAAACGAAGGCGAAGTCGTGGCGACGGTGATGGTGGTTTATACGTGTTTCCGCGTACACATGCCGTTTGTCCGGGTGTCTTGGCTACAAATCTGGCTAGTTTTTGGTCGACTGATGGCCCGTAAAACCCTCGTTAAAATAATCCTCCAGACTTTATGTCGCTTCCTCCCTTTCTCGTCGCGGAACGCGCCCACCCCCGCACGGACGTAAAACCGAAACGCATAAAACGCAGCGGGTATATAATAGATTTGTCGTACACGCACAAACACACACACACACACACACTTGCAAGCGGCGCACGAAATAATAATAATAATATGATATAGTAGCGCACAGAGTCGGGTTATATTCTCTCCCCTCGCGGGCGCGTGCAAAGACATTGATAAGTAAGTACATACATTGGGAGACATTGTTACCGCGCGCACACAAACAATGTACATACATACCGGAATCGTGGTATATACACGATGTTATGTGTGAGCACGTCCTCCGCACCCACCCGGAGAGAAGATTTCGGTTACGGTCCAAGACCGTGTACAGCGTACGTGCAGCGTACATTGCCGTATATATATATATAATATGTCGTGGATATGTGTGCACTCGTATATGTGTGCGCGTGTGAGCGAGTGTATAATAAACTGCTGCTGCTGTTAGAGAGCCATGAAAATCCCGTGCGTACGTGTTAGTCTTAAGTTTGTAAATATCCTCCGGACACCCATCTTGCACGCGTACAGTGCGCAACTCGCATTGCGCACAATGATTCCGTATAGGACGCATTTGAACAGCTAGGGTCGACATTCTCAAGGAGGAGACTAGGAGAGGGAGACTTAGGCTCCGAACGAAATTCAACGGTTGAATCGAACAACCCGACGCAATAGAATATTATTTACAATAAAAAAAAATCACTCGTTCCTTATACATTGCATTTTAAATATTTTATGTTTCGCCAAAAGGTCAAACGAAGTACATATTTTCAATGTAGAAGTGTTCAAGCTGCACCCTTACAGACCTGGTAATGTGGCAATTTTGTAGTTATAGTGACTATATAATATACAGCTGGAGAGGCGGTGACAGATTTTAATTTCACTCTCCAAACGAGCACATTTTATTTAGCTAATCCCCACGTACGACACAAATTTCATAACATTGTTTCCAACACTATATTATATATATATATATATACTTGTTTATGTAAACATTTTTCACCTGCGATTTTCAACCAAGCCGAAGACTATTTCAAAGTGTAACAGAGTATATTATATCGGAGTGCTCGTATACTTTCCTCCTCAAACGCTGCAGCTAGACCGGTGGATCAATAATTTTTCTATAACGATAAATCTTTCCGAAAATAAATCATCGTCTCAAATATCAAATATTAAATCGTACAATCCTATTTCGTCATGTCCTGTATACGAGAATGCGGTGTTCTATACGCCGATTATTATCATTGCAGCTTCGTATACACCACGTGTACACGCAAATCCTATTAGCTCATCTCATTACAATACATCCGGACGTATGTCTAATCGTTGAGCATAATACGATAGTTGAAAAAATGTAACTAGAACAATGTCCTTAAGTATCCTCAGCGAAATGTAACTAGGATACCACAGTGAATAGTGCAGCCGCCTTATTTTTTTCGCAAACATAGCCGTACGTGTTGTACCGTGAGTAAAGATATCCTGGTCCTTCCTATTTACTCGGTCAAAGTAAAATACTTTTCCACTGTCGTATATATTGCACGAATATAATAACTGACCGACCACTGCCACCACGCCATTCGTAAATCGATTATATTAGTTACAAGCTGTAAAAATGCAACAACTCATACCTACATATACTGCAATATATTACAACGAAATTATAACATTTTTCTTGAGATAACAATTAAATGCCGTTTGATTTCAATAATGAAATGATAAAATGCTATCTTTAGCGCTTCTACTTGATCGTGGAGTGAAATATTTTTGTGCATTCTACTACGTCGGACATTGGGTACCGTACTTGAGCACGCTTATAGTTCACGACCATAGTGAGTACATCAGAATATCGGTTTCATAAGACTGCAGAATAAAACAGGGAAAATATTGACTAACCTTAACAGTTAACACACACAATTTGCGATTTGGGAGTTTCCATTTTCATGGTTTTACAGAAACCATAAAGCTTACGACTGCGATAAAACGTGACGATAGAAGTACCATCACATAACCCAGTAAACATTACCATGAACATACTCGAGTATGATGTACCGGTTATGACCGTTATATTAACCATTGTGTTTTTAAAATATAAACGTCGTCATCGATTGGTCAATGAAAGTGTGTAGAAAAATGCGCGTAACGCGATTATCATTGGCGCAACTAGACATTTGAACGAGGGGGTGCTTAAGCTCTAGGTTTTTTTGTGAATCAATGGAATCTAACACCACTATTTACCTATATGTTTGCCTATATTAACCACTAAAATAAAACAAAAACCATACTTCCGGGTCTACAGTACAAATTGTTTTTAAAAACAGAAACAAAAATAAAAGTCATACTTGATGTGGACCCAGCATAAAAAGTCACTTAAAAGTAATGTTTTTGATTTAATATTTAATTTTTTTATTAATAATAATATATTATATCAATTTATATGTTATTATATTTTCTAAATGATACATAATATATTTTATTCACATTTTTTATTATAATATTAAATGTATACGATAGTTTTTTCTTGAGTATTCGTCTAGTATAATATCGAGGTCAAGATTATTAACAATATATATTTTAAATTCTTTGCAAAATTAATACAATTAAAACAAAAAACAGCACCACGAGACACACTATATTTTAACCATTCAAACTCACTATTGTATTTAGCATTAAAATTTCTATTTTGAGGTCCAAATAGTGTTAGTGGAAATATCTAGAAAAAAAAAAAATAATAATAAAAGACACTGGTATGTCAAAGTAATTTAATATGTCATTGATACATACGATATATTATCGCCTATATGTGCGCGCAGCTATGATTATTCGGTCGTTGTATTTCGCGCTCGTCGAATGATAAATATAAATATATATTATGTATATATATTTGGAAAACTGCTACCCGGCTATGTGGATTGCCACCGTCATTTTTATAATTACCTAGGAGCCATATGTCCGTAATGGCATACACTCACACACACACACACACACACACACACACACACACATACAAGCGCGTGTAATATTATATTTATACACCGTACACGATGATAATAATACATTTATATAATATTATTGTATTTATATCGTACCGTCGTTTTATGTCGTAATAATAACATATCGCCCAAGGTTTGTTCGCTAAAATAACCGACTGCACCGCCGTCACCCACCCATGCACCACTAGCTCTAGAACGTTGTGGACAATAATACACGCACATACGTACGCACGTGTCCCTGGCTAAGGGCCAGAGATAACTGGCTTAGGGGATATTTCGAGTTTGCTCAGTCAACGGTTTGCGCACATGCACACGCACACACACACACATATAATAAATAAATAAATATATATATATAATAAACATGTTTGTAATAAACTTGTTTGTCGTGTCACAGATAATTCTCCGGTGGCATTAACTTTTTCGTAAAACACAAACGCACTGCACTCACCGCACAGCAGCAGTACACCACCGCCCGTTGCACACAATACCGTTGCAGTTTATTATGGAATACAATATTTTATTATTACCTACAAATACTGTACCTCCACCACCTGTACCCCCTCCCCTCCCACCTAACCCATGAAATATAATAGTTCTGTTGATTTTATATTTGTTTATACTAAACAGCTAGTACGTGTGTATAATATACATAATATATGAATAATAATACGATTAAGTACATACAACCGAGCGGTGGTGGTTGTGCTTTCAATCCTGTTTGATCAAATAATGCAAATACATGCCCGTATTGCATGCCGATCCCCCTCAGGTCTTCTAGCATGCGGAAAACAAATCAACAGATACTACCATTATAAATTAAATAACATTTATAATGAATATTGCGTCGTTGGTATCGCTATGTAACGTCCCCCCATTGGTAATGAACGAGCGCCTCGCTCAGCTCGTTGTTTTTTTTATCATTATTTATTATTTAACATACATAGAAGATTGAAACCAAAACCAAATTATTTACATTTAAATATTTTAATAATTTTTCCTGATTATTAATATTTCAAACAAAACTACATTATTAAAAAAAAAAAAGATTAAGTTGACAAAAGTACGTTTGAAATTGTGTCGAATGAAAGTATATTAATAGTATCAGAGCAATCAAGAAATAATTAAACAAGTGGTTTCCAAAATACAAACGAGGTGAGCGCCGCGCTCACCACAATACCAATGACGGTATATTAATTGATGTATAATACGTGTCAGATGATTTTTTTACACGAGTCAGGCGTAACTACATTATAATATGTTCCGACGATTTCAAGAGTCGTGAGACGAATTTGACATAGGGTCTTCGGGAAAATCGTTGTAAACCTATTATAATTTATAGCATTATCTACGTTTAAAGCTAAACGAGCCAGTTACCGCAAGCGCGCTCTTGAAAGTTCCACTGGCGTAGGACGCGAAATATGTTTAGAGTTTCATTATTTCATAAACGTGTGAGTTAATTTCAGATGTTTAGTCGGAAAATGCTGATTACATAGTATGTACATATATTATGTTGTATACGATTTTGTAAGCCCGTGATGTTTTCGTTACCGCGTTCGAAGTTAAGCACATATTGTTGGATACGCCGTGGCATGCCTGTATATAGGTTATATCAGAGGTTCTTAACCTGTGGTCCGTGGCTCCCTGAGGGTCCGCGATACTCATGTCGGGGGTCCGCGGCAGTCTTGAAGCTTTCCAGTATTGAGTCCGATGTTCAAAAACTTGTGTCTCGAACGCAACACCAACCATCACATTAACCAAATAAAAACTTTATTTTATGAATAACATTTGTATGAAAAATTAAGTGTAATAAGAATAATTATAAATATGTGTGTGTTTTGTTACGTCTATCTATATCTAATTTGTATAGATAACATGAGATGTTTAAAAAGGTGTTCGAAAAAAAAATTGGCTAGGGGTCCGTGTTCTACAAAAGGTTAAGAACCACTGGGTTATATTGACTTTCGGAATGAAAACAGAAGTACCACATCGCGCACTGGAGAACGAACGGATATGGATTATTATATAGTATTTGCACATATATATATTATTTATTTAAACACATACGGTTCCTGGCGTTCCTGGTCGGCGGAATAAAATCATATGTTTTAAACGAAAACGGTTTAAATAATAGTAATTTACGTGTTCATACAGAGGCGGATTTTCAACATTTTCTTGGATGGGGGGAGAGGAATTTATATGTATTTCTAACGCATACCACGTTTCAAATACTTAACTACAATCATGAAGACATGGAATACAATCCATATAATATACAGCCATCAACTGTCGATCACTGTGATTATGATAAAATTGAAATAAAATAAAATATATATATATACATAAGATTACATCGGCGTCTTGGGGGTCGAGACCTCATGGACCTCCCCCCCCCCTTAAATCCGCCACTGCATTTGTAACATAATATAATGATATATATATATATATATATTTATAAAGCAATGTAATGAACAATCGGTCTGGGTACGCTGCAGTAAGAAATAATCACAGTGTTTGATGTAGTATGGCAAAGTGGTGGTAGCTCGGAGTAGTTGCAAAAGCTGTGCAACATTACCGTAATATCCTCGTCAAAAAAAAAACCGATTCATTCACGCCCACGTACACGACGTATTACACGTATAACACTATTGTTCTATTATCATTATACACGCGAAATATATAACATAAAAGTTATTGTTACGCGTTATTATTTGTCGTTTCAAAATGAATATACATCGTCGTAGCAACTTGTTTTTCATTTCTGTATACTGATAATTATGTATATGAAGTTAGGAGTTAAGACACACCTATACGTGTGCGATCCGATGCACAAGGACAAACTAACTTTTTGATACCGACACATCGTCCGCGCGAAGGAATCTTAATATAGTCACAACGTCTGAGCGTACCTACGCTGGTATCGAAGTATAATAATATACATTATACTTGTATAATACAACTTGTGTGTAAAAAAAAAAAATAAACAATTTTACTGAACGTTACCGATCGCAAACAATAATGATATAATACGCCTATGCAATTCGTTTCAATATCACACGGTTGTTAAAAAGAGGAAAAAATCGGATTTTTGGAAATTAAACAGCACATTCATTAATTCCAGGTGTCTGGAAATATAGTTGTACCGTCAGGTTTGGAAATAATAATATGAAAACCAAACGCTTATACATCCAATCGTTGTAATATATACTGAATTGACAATTTGGACGTGCAGCACTAGAATGATGTGTTTATTGAGATGTATATTATGAAGAAAAATACGCCGTTTTGTACAATACATAATGTAAAACTATTGTGAACACGTTAAATTTTCGTCAACTAACATATTATAATATAATAAGTCGTTTGCGGCGGTACTTATTTTACATTTATACACTACACCGTTTGGTATTATTTTCGGTTCTCCTGGAATCATCATATCGGATGAAGCGCGTTGTAGACCATGCAATGGGTTTTACTATAAAATCTCTTGTAGTAATTTGTCGGGATGAGACGTAATATGCAAACCACGCGTCGTCTGGTTGCATTACGTACAAACGGCTGCGGTACGATAACAATATAATATAATACAACATAAAAGGTATTTTTGTCCCGAAAACCGCTCGTGGAACTTAATCTCAAGACATTGAGCAAAGTACAGAGTTACAGCAACCTATTCGCGTTTGATCCTGGCCCACGAATCCACACCCTCGAAAAACGCCCACTGCCTCCACCGTACTATTAATCGACGCTTAAAATGTTGTAATTTGCCGTAAGCGACGTTTTTAGTGCTTTCCTGGGAAATTCAACTTTTTTTCCAACTTTGAAACGATAAGGCATACCCACATCTTTGTTTCGTTTTAAAAGCGGTATAATTTCATCTGTTTTCGTATAGATTAATAAAAAGATTTATTCTTGTTTTGTTAACGACTTGTGCATTTCATTGACTCGCTCTCCTTTACCATCTGAGTTTTTGGTTGCACGTGCAATTTAATTAAGTGTTTAATTAATCATGCAAAATATAATATCTTGAGTAACATCATATTTAAAGAAAAATACTCAGCTATATGGTTATATAACAGTGATTTTTTCAATGATGATTGAGTTGGAATTAAATAAGAGGGAAATAATAAAAATGTTACCGTTTAAATGAACAATGAATTCCTTTTGAAATGCGAATAATAGTTGGTTTTTTTTTTATAAATATATTTTAATTACCAATTAGTTGTGATCATATAAACAATTAAATATCTTTGCACACTCAACGTGCGTTAAATAGATCAGGCACGTTTTCAAAATTTAATTTCGAGTAGGGCTAATGAAATATTATGAGTATCAAATTATGTACCTTTTTTTTTTTTTTATGTTAGGGAGATTTTGGCATCGTGGCCATTACATCTCAACGATTATTTTATCAAGTCTCAATTACGTGTATTAGTTTGGGAGGGGGTGGTAGTGGCATCTTCTCACCAGACGGCTGTGCCGCCCGGATTCAAATCGGTGACCGTACGATTACACACAGACGCCTTATGCCGCTAGGCTATGATAGTATTTCAGTATGACAATAATTATGTACTTTATTCTGTGATAACATAATTATTATACAAATTTATTAAGTCCAAATAAAATATACATCATATCCGTAAAATAATGTGACTTAGAGAGTAGATGATATCATATTTTTTTTTGTCAGGTTAAGAAAATGAAACCATTTCAGTAAGTCGTATATAAATATACGCTTGAAGTCAAAATGTTTATTTGAGTGCTATGATTAAAATTACGTTTAAACCATATTTCTTCAGATGAGGTATTTTACAGAGGTAAATCCACACTTGAAAGTCAAAACACAATACTTGTATGACTCTCAGAAATCTCAGAAATTTGAGTATTAAATGGCACATAACTTATTAAAATCTATTTATATATTAGTTTGGAAAAAATATTAACTATTGAAATTTAATTTTAATGTTACTGCTAGGTAGTTTTTTTTCCTCTTGTAATTTACATATACTGTATACTCATATACTTATCATAATAAATTACTATTACAGATTGTTATTTTTCTAATAAATGTTCAAAAAAACAAAAAATAAATTACAAAATGTTAAAATCATATTGGTACGGGACAAAAAATTACTATGATCGTTCTATTATATTGTATTTATTCAATAACACAAAAAATAATATATAACTGTAGTTTTCATTTTCAGAAAATGCAATGTATGATTTACTTAAGGTTTAGTATAAAATTAAATTACGTTTGTGATTTCATCGAATAAAAAAAATACTGGATTAACAGTAATATCACTGATTTAAAAAATTAAACGAATAATTCCATTTAAAAGCGGAATCGCTTGAAATAAATTTTTCTATGATGGTACACCTCGTGAAGTGACAGGAGAATAAATGCATTAGAAAAAAAAACAGCTTCAACGCGATGCGTAAATTATATAATATCCGATAATATGGATAGTATTCGGTGTTTCATACAAGTTTCAGTGTCCCAAATTTTATTGTACAATTCGTCAAACATAACTTCAAAATCAAACGGCCAAAAGTATTTAAATCTCAATCCAATGTTAAGGGGTTTTTTTTTCACGGTAACCAAGAAGAGATCGGCTCACTGCACTTATTCCTGCACAACTGATGTACATAATACCGTGTACGTCATGACGACGATGACGATACTAATTGCGATATACCTCCTGTGTTGATGAAGGTAATAATTAAATTTTGTTTTTAACAAGACTACACATTTTATAAAATGCTTAAAACAACTAAAAACGTTTCAGTGGAAAATAAATATAAGTAATTTTATTACGTTGTTTTTTGTACAATTTGTATGTATACGCTATAATATTGTTAATTTCGCAGACTTCTTGATTTTGAATATAATTATTCCTATTCCGTTTGAATTAAAAAGAAAAATTGGGCGAGGGATTCGCGAGGAAACTAATTTGATAACAAGCACTATTGTTTGCTATAACGAAACACAACCAACTGTATTCAATTGTACCGTTTTTCGGTGCGGGCACGAAAATTAATAGTTTTAATTTCAAATGTACAATGCGAAGACGTGCTTATGCGTATTTTATTCTCAAAAATCGATATACGTTCAAACACGATATCCACGAGCTGGCTTGAAACAGCATCGCCAGAATACGATATTCTTACACCGTGGGTTGTTTTTCTACACAAACACGGGGTAGAGTAATTAGTACAGAGCTCTCAGGGGACACCCTATGCACCGTAGACGTACGACTCTACTCCGGGACGTACAATATAGGTTTGGCGCCAACGCCGCGCTCATAAATCGAACCACCAGCGACGAGGCCTCTGTAGATTGCGGCTGTAACGCATCCATCCTTCACATAGTGGATAATAATATTATACGCTGATGCACGTAACGTCGGTAATGTCCTCCGTGCACCCCATCCCTTAGAACCGTTTTATTTATTAAAAGATGTCTTCGATTTTTATAACTTTTTATTTATTCTTCTGTATTTTTTTTTTTTATCTTTTTTTTTTTTTTTTTGTATTGTTTTCCTTTGCGCGTTACGATCGGTCGGCGCCTCGGCTCGCGGCACGGCGGCGTCGTTTTATGCGAATTATTTTAACGGTCGCTAAAATCGAAATTATGGCGATAAATTTTTTATTACGGATGCCCTACGCTCGTGAGTGCGTGCGTGCGTGCGTGCGTGCGTGCGTGCGTGTGTGTGTGTGTGTGTGTGTGTGTGTGCGTGCGTATGAAGTTCGACTATACTGACTATACTGACGGCGGAAACGTGGTCGCGTACACGCGACAGCCCACCCGTGCATGGGTTAAGATGACTGTGGCAATCGTCGGTCTGTGTAAGGGGTAGGGAAGAAGAACACGCCCTGTCTGAAATTAAGTTATCCACGTAGTTTATATAATAAAGCGAGACCGGTCGAAAAAATTCCCAGCAAACCGAGGACGAAGTAATCAATAGATTCGGTATTTATAAAATCAGAATCTACAACTTTCGCGTCTTCGTCCGTCACACACCACACAATCATAATAATGACAATATCGCCGAATGGGTACGCTGCCTCACGACAATCCGACCAAGTCCAAAACGTTACAATATAATAATATATACCTACTGGTTTTTCGATATTACCGTTGTTGTCAAACGGATGTGTGTACAAAATATCAGAAAACGTCACGTGACGGTTTTATGTAAACACTATAGTATAATAATTATTATCATAGAGACACACGGTCGTGTTTGTATAAACATAAATGATAATGTGTTTCGTTCATAATGCCATAATATCGCATGATATCGAGATGACGTTTGTTCTATTGTATATACAGAGAGCGGTAATTTTTTATAATTGTTTTTTAACGAATATTGTTTTCGCATTGTATAAAACTCGGATTTTGAAATAAAAGATAGAATCGTCGTTAAGCTACAATATTTATCGCCAAAGAAAAATAATTTTTATTAAGTTTTTAAGCAACTCGTTATGAAACGGTGTCTAGAAAATATTATATTTTCAGCGTTTTCTTTACTTTCAACATCAAAATATAATTATGCTTTTTGACACATTATCGTGATGTTTTGCCAAAATACTACATAGCCAATCATTCGCAACGATTTAATTTCACATATATTTTGAAGTATTTTAGGATGTGAGTAAATAATATTTCACTCTGAATAAATACCGATTTCTGCGCCATTTATTTATACCGAAATAGTTATTTAAACGTTAATGCCAATAAAATAGGGACTTTTTTTTACGCATAATACGGTAAAATTATTGTATAAACGAATTAAGTATAATAATTGGTAGGTATATTAGTCTTCGTGGTAGAGCAGTTTTGAATTATTAAATGTTGTTAAAAAGTCGATTTGAAGAAAAAGTTGATGCGTTATACTAATGAGTGTTGTATTATTGGTCATCGCCACTATAAAAGGTAGAATATTGATTTGGAATAAAAATTCTTCTTTGGGAAAAATATTTAAACGAAATGTTCATTTAAAGTGAACAATTGTCTGTTTAGCGTTACGTTCGAAATGAAAACTTTAATATTAAAATACCTAGAATGTTGTTATCTATATACGATATACCAAAGCGTGGCGAATATTTGGCAAAGGAAGGTGGATTACATTATAGTATATTTTATACACGTAACGACATAACGTTCTTTACTATATATTGTGGAACTATGCACAGTGGGAAGGAAGGCTTAGAACATAATAACCTTTTCATTATTTGCACATAGACACATGGTATGCGTTTGAGTTACTGTATTTATAAATATATATCCATATATAAAGGCATTTTCGTTAGAACACTGAAGTTATAGTGTATTATGTATACGATCGTCGAAGAATATAGTTTGTAGTTTAAAAAATCATAAAATGACGTAGTAGTATGATAGGTATTAGGTATACAGATTAATATTTTTAATTCCAGTTGGCAATCTGTTCAGCTGCTTATACTCGGTTTTGACTATATGACATGCTTTATGTAGCGCCATGTACCTATACTCAAGATAGACTGTAGCATAATTATGGCACTACTTAATATTATGATATTATATTATGACAGTAAATCATGATTATGGTAGTATTATGTTCGAGACGTGTAGGTACCTATATGTACTTTTTTTATACGCTTAAAATATTATATTATATTATATACTCGTAGATAAAACTAGAATAAAAATGGCCAAAAGTATTAGTTTGACTGATGGAAGTGCGAACGGCGGAAGGTTTCTACACGAACAGCGAGTATATTTAATACATTGGACTGAATTATTCTAGATCCAATGTTGTCGGTGAATTTTCAATGTTTATTTTGTTTCGGCGAATTATCGAACGGGATACGAGGTATCTATCCTCAGTTTTGATATCCACGAATACCCCCTTGGAGCATATGATATACTCAGTGGTGTAATGGAGGGTATGCGGGGGTATACAGCGTGTAACCATAACGTATTTGTCAATCACAGGATACACCTTTTGAAAAATAGACGATACGCAGGTATACGCCCGTATATGAGTGTATACTCACTAAGGACAACTTAAGGCAATATTGATAAATCATAATTGGTAATCCATTTTTTGGTTGATGCGAATAATTGTAATATAATTTGTAATTTATTCTAAATATATAATTTAATAAATAATAACAATAATAAATCAAATGATTTATAAAAATAATAAATCAACAAGCTAGAATTAGTTTTTTTGTTTATTTAAAACCTAGAATTTGAATTATAGTTAAAATGTTATTTACATTCAAACTCAAAGACTGTGATTAAAAGTGAAAAAGTTAAGATTATAATACATTTTTTGGAATGTGTATGGTAATGTAATTGGTAGTTATTCCATATTTTCATAAAGACATTCTTTGGATAAAATATAGTTCAATAGTACGCATTACACTATATTATATTTCTCTGGTAAATATGTTTGTCGGCCACTTCAGCACCGTTGCACTATTGCGCTTCGAGCAACACGCACGCGTATAGCTATACCCTAGCATAACGTTTGGTTTATTTCGTTTCAACTCCGTCATCCCTTGTCCGGCGAAAGAATCGCGATCGCAACGCGTGTGGTCGAACGCGGCGTGGCCCATAAGTGAACGGTCGCGGCAAGGGGTCGTCCATTAAAACTCCCGAAATATTTTGCTCAGTTTACGTGTGGGCCGCAAGGGACACGCGGTTAAATATAAATTTGGATTTCGTCCATGGTGTATATAATAATGTTGTATCCGTACGGTGTCCAACAGTTGCCAAACGGTAAACTTGCACGCGCGCACGCGCGATGGCGGTTATTTCAAATGAGGGGGAAAAAAGAAAAAAAACGTTTCTAAATGTAAATGGTAGTGCGTACATAGTTGTTGGTATAAGTATATACGTACATTCTTGCGTCTGCACTACGCCGCCGTCTGCGTTGACTTTCCCGGATGACGTGTCGTCGCGATCACCTCGATTGAAAGGAAATTGAAAAACAGAACGACTTGAACAGCGAGTACCATAAACACGTATTATTCGATAATAACCGACACTAACGAATTGTTCGATCTCGCGTGAGTAAACGTATCGTTTTGATCTTTCTACAACGGTGTACGGGGGTGTGGCAGGGGATCTATTGTATATTTTCTTCGTCTTACTTTGATCGTTGTTGATTTTCGTTCGCGTGTAACTGCACCATCGCGGGACCCAAGCCTTCCGGGAGTAGTCAGTGCGCACGACCCTCCCCTCAGAAAAATAAAATAAAAAGAGTTAACGGCTGATTTCCAGTGATATGTCTTGGTTCTTCTCAGCCGATGACGATGAAGAGGACGAAAACTTGTTGTTTAGCCCGGCCCTCATGGCCCGCAGGGCAAGCGAAAGTTGGATTGACACGCCGCCAATAGAGGTTAGATTTTGTGAATAAAGCGCCCGAGAAGGCCGTATTTGGCATAGAATACAATACGAGGGGGATGCAAAAATGTAGTTCTCGGTGTAAAATCGAATCGAGATGATCTAAGTAAAAGGCTTAGTCAACTAGTTCGGTTTATTACGGTTCAATCATTAGTGTAGACCTCTTCTGAAATGTAATTCGAACTTTTATCAGTATTAAATATACATTTATATGTATGTACCAGCTAATGTCACCTGCACTCTGCAGGTCCGTATTTCTCTGACATTCTACTCATCCGTGTATCGAGTAAAACTATCGGATCCAGTTTAACACAGACATCCATAAAATTGCGTTACATATAGTGATACATTTTCAATTATTTTTTGTTTGATTCGTGAAAATAGAATAAAAAACAAAGTACATTTGAAATTGACCATATATTTCCCGTTAGTCAGATTTATTATATACATCATAATGATGTATAGGAAACGATCAGAACAAGGTGAATTATATTTTTAGTCCACGCAAATGAATATTCGAATAAAATTTTGTTCCGATCGGTCATGTCAGGTTAGTAGTAGTCTAAAAATAGATACTTCAAATTCAAATAGGTTAACTAAATGGTTACAAAATTTTGGTTTAGATTAGTTAACTATACTTTTCTCACGATAAAATTATATATCACTATATTGTTCTCTTTAAAAAAAAGTATAATTTTAATTTCTTAGACCATTAAATTTACATTAGATAATTATATTCTCTGCCACTGGTATAATTACAATATTTGTAAATGTTGATTACCATATAAAAAACGATTTAAAATTATTTTATTTAGTGATTATACCAAAATCATGGTAGATATTGTCGATAATGATAATGGGATGCTTATTAACCAATTGTGTAACCTCTTGAACACCCAACAATTATGATCGTCTGTAAACAAAAAAGTAAACTAGGAACTTTTCTGAATTCTAATTATTTTCTCGGAACAATAATACATGCATTCGGCGCTTTGAATCACTTCAGGTGCGCTGCAGGTGTCTATCACTGCAGGTTAGGTCTATTACTGTTCGCCAAAAAGTCGGATCGGGTCTTTTTCTCGTGTCGTAAAACCATAACCACCCTTGGTTTCGTTAAAGTCGATGAGGTGGATCGTGGATGAAGGAGGGTATTATTGTACATATTACTATCACCTACATATTGTTACGTGTTTTACGCGCGTCTCCGGTTTCGGTTTTTACACTTTTAAAATGAAATATTTGCCTCTCGTTTTCTGCACGCACAGCCATTATGAGACGTTCTGCCTATTTCTACGATAATAATAATAATAACATTATTATGTACTGTTATTGTTTCGTGTTACACGCGTATATACCCCCCTGCGGTTTTCACGGCTTTCCGATGCATAATATAATGATATTATAATTATTATTATTATTATTATTATATATGCATAATCATATT
Source organism: Chaitophorus viminalis (assembly GCA_025469195.1). Lineage (NCBI taxonomy): Eukaryota > Metazoa > Arthropoda > Insecta > Hemiptera > Aphididae > Chaitophorus > Chaitophorus viminalis. Next base: position 84,319 of record JAIPRK010000163.1, on the reverse strand, counting down.
ATATTATGAACCTATACGATTTGTATGAATGAATAAACATGTGAGCCGCGACGATGGTGCGGTGGGTATTGCGGTAGTCGGTTGGGATTTAGCCTTGATAGTTGTTGATAACTTATAATAACTCTGTGAGGTACACGTTGCAATCGTGACGGCTGCTGCAAATATTAATTAAAGCCGAGGCTTTTCCGACTGTTTTTCCTATTCATATTTTTCTTTTAGACTTTTACATCGTTCCGTATTTTCCGTATAGTATAATATGGCAGATTGAAAACAAAATCATGGCTATTTTAAAATAATTATACTCTGGTGTATAACGGTTTTCGGACCGTTAACACAACGGGATCGGACCACTGCAATAATAGTACCTACATAGGTATAGTATTATAGTGGTGAACGCGCAACGAAAAATAAATGCTCGATAGTATAGTACCTGCTACCAGCTAGGTTTAATATTTTATTATTAGAGCTTTGGTTGCGTTGCACGGTTCGGTGCGTACGTCTACACGGGCACGGGCTCGCGGAACATATTTAATTTTAATGTCGACTAAGACGTGATAAAAACCTTCCGGAACCCGATAACGGGATGAGTGAACGAGCAGCGGGACAGAATGAGAAATAGATTAAGACAATTACATTAACCGTAACAATGGCCAACTACTCTTTCCGCGAGGCCTCCGAACGCTTGTGTCACGCGCGCATCGAGGAGACCGAAGGGAGGTTATGTTAGCATCAGAGGAGAGGTGTATCGGAGGGGGGTAATTTGTTAAAGTCCAGGAAAAAGATAGGGATAGAGAGTGAGAGAGTAAGAAAGGGAGAGAGAAAAAGAGAGACGTGCACCGTTCGTTCTAATTATAATAAAAGGAATTGCACTGGGGATCAATAGAATATATTTGCGCGTTCCGGTCAAATGCGGGTACACTGCAATACGCTATTGCACCACATAGATACGTCATTCATGGTCATGATATATACTATTCTAATCGATAGTCTATGGATCAAACTGGTAATATGAATATGTTTCGGCGTTATATAGAATAGATAGTATGGCACTCGGAAAACTTGCAGTGTCCAAAGGGACATCAAAGTGATTCTTAGCCCTATTGCGGTTGACCAATAACATTGCACTTCACGGAAAATCGATGCCACATTGTCATTTATTTTGAAAATCAATTTAACTGATATTCGTTGTTTTTGTGTTATTGTATTGATTATAAACGTGCAATGAAGTTATTCGCGTTGTAGAGTATATTTGTTGTCGTGTACGCAATTTGCATTTCAAATGAAACAACTTTACTTTTGTTTTGAACAACATATTATCACAATGTTATCATGCGCACATTCATATATATATATCATTCAAATAATTATTGACCGTTTACCGTTGAACTGATATTGGAAATGATGATTACGCGCAGAGGAACTAAACCAACGTATTGTTTGGTCAAATATTTATAATGTGTAAAACTTACGACCGGAATATCACATTTCGCCACGTTATACCTAAATGTACATTTATAATTATTATTTTCAATTGAAAAATGGTAATATATTATGCACTATAATAGTTACTTATAGAAATATAATATATCAATCGGATGTTTTTTTTATTTGAATATTTCCATACTACCGATTTGGTAGTTGTACATAATTAAATAATCAATACAAAGGAATCAAATATATACATATAAACATTATAAAAATAATATAACCAACGGGAGAAGTGCTGTAACACTGTATTATATTTATATATGTATACAAAAGGTAATTTGAATAAAAATAAATACGACAAATGTGCGAGTGTGTGTATGTATTTTTTTCCGTACGTTTTCTTTATACTAAGTCATATCGTGGTATTCTGTGTATCGTCATGCAAATGACAATATTACAATATTAACTGTAAAAATAATTACGAGTGATACCAATAATGTTGAAGTGGGCCGGAGTTAGTCGGAAACATTAGTCATATAAAATGTAGACGACGACTACTGCAACAGCTGTAGTATACGTGCGAGTAATATACCGTGAAAGTAATCGAAAAAGAATAATATTTTGTGTTGTATATTATATATAAATATGGTATGCGAGCGCGTGGTGTAATATTTTATTTATCAAAAATGATTAGAGAAAATACAAGACGGAACGTAATAGCATAAGAAAAGCGCGCGCCGAGAAACGAAGGGTACGCGAGAAAAATATTATGTTTGATGGTCCTCGACGTCTACCTTCTCTCGAACGAAATAATAAAATATGTATTATTATAAACGCGCTTACCATTTTCGCCGTGCATCCATATTATACATACGCTGCAGTGTCCCGTGTACCGTACGCGTATATATTTAATATTATTTTATTATATCGTGCATATAATATGGACGGAGATGCACGAATAATAAAATGTATCTAATAATTATTAGGTTCGTCTCCATGTCGCACATTTGCAATATTTCGTGGCGTAAATTGCAGCGGTTATATTACATCATAATATTAGTGGACCGGAGATGTATTTCTCTGCGCGTGCGCGCTGAAATATTCATCTATTACCTATACCAAGCTTCGCGCGTAAAATTCAGCGTTTTTCGTTATTAGTTATAGTTTCGTACTCGCGAACCCGCAAAAAGACCACGTCTGACGTGTGTATATTATAACGTGATGTATATTAATACACCATCGTGTATTGTATCAAGGCGATGGATACGGTTAACACGGGCCGCAAGGTTTCCCGGAGCTTTTTATTTTTATCGCACCCAGTCACACGGACAAAGTGCGCGACGCGGCGCTCGCATACGCATTTAAATATTATTTGATCGAGTCACGGCCAAAACGAAATATCACCGCGGTGGCGAGACCACGGACTACATAGTAAAGTGTTATAATTAGGGCTCGGATTTCAATGCATTTGCATATTTTTTTGGGGATATCTTACGCGATGCTTTCCAAGCTACAAATATGTTTCAAGTACTTCGCGATCTAACCACGATCATTTTTTGGGGCATTTTTTTTTTGCTTCTTTTGCATTTTAGCGGATTTTATAATTTTTAGGGCATTTTTGGAAGGTTTTAATGCATTTTTTAAATTTTTTAGGACATTTTTGACCTATTTGTCGTATTGCTATGACTATAAATTGTATCGCATAACTAAAAAATTTGACCTCATTGAAATATAAGTACTACATAGTTTTATAGTACTTTGTAATATAAATTATTTTCATTTTGAACTATTTTAACTAATTTAACATCAAGCTATCCGGTTTTTACAATCGCACAACAAAACTTTTATCGGAGTATTTTCTTGTCAAGCGATTTTTTAAGTCTTTTTTTGATATTTTAGGGCATTTTTTAGAGTTTTTAGGTCATAAATGCATTTTTTGAAAGGACATTTTTTCGATATTTTTAGAGCATTTGAATCCGATCCCTAGTTATAACACATGAATATGCGTTGTCTTATATTATTATAATTATTATTATTTTAGTTTATAACGGATTGAGGACTGTTTAAATCTATGGGATGGCCTTAATAGGTTCTCGTTATATGATGTTGTAAATTATACAACTGTATCCGAGTCTCTCCAAATTTTAAGTAATGCATCCTTTTCTATGCTTTGCTCACAAAATTATCTTCTCTTATCAACTCGATGAATCAGATATCGATAGGTAAAAGGAAAAAGGGCCTAAGTCACATGATGTATACTACGGGATAACCGATAGTTGGATCTTTTCATGACACTAGCGCTAGGGTTCGTCTGACCATTTAATAATGAGATATACTATGTCTGTATTACAATTAGAATGTTTTGGAATAAACAACACAACTGTTATAAAAGTAGGGGATGAGCCCTTTTTTTAAGGGTTTAAGCGACACTATTGAAAATTTTATGAGCTAAGCAATAAATTCATGGTGCCCATATACGACAGTTTATCACCTTTTATAATAATAACAATATGATTTTTATGACTTATGAGAATCTAACCATTATTAATTGATATTGATAACACGAGTAAAGTTATTATATATAATACGCCTATTTACGTTGTATAGTTCTTACAAATCTATACTGAATAGTATTATAAGCACCATTCATTATAAAAATAATTAAGGATAAGCCCCAAAAAAAGGCAAATTTCATATAATTTGTTATGATAAAAGAATTACTCAATACTTCAATATGATTAGCGTCAGAAAATTAAGGTAACATTTGTAATAGAACGGATATATATCGTATATTATATAGCCTTATTCCTAATGCTTGAATAAATACTAAAGCACCAACACCAAAGTTCAGAAAATATAAACATTTTGTTTTTATTATCCTGAACAGCAGTAAAATTGTCACTTAGTCCTTTAATCCTTTTACCAGTCGATATAATGCGTGTTTCTCGGATAGCGTCATGGAATTTGGCTTAAAATTAAATATTTAATTGATCCTGGTAACGATATTGATTACACATGTTGTAAGGCTCTAAAAACACATAACTCTACAATGAGATTGACCCCTGATTTTCGTCTAGGTATGTCGGTTAATTCATTTTTCTGTGCTTTCTAGTACGTCTGATCCCGGAAAATGCCGTTGTCGTCCGAGATCCTCATACAGATGTTAAAGCGACAACTCCAGGCAGATTAAAAGGGTGCAACGCAGTCTCCTAAGATTTTCGTGTTATTTATCGAACATACCTTGCGGTCCCCATGACTATGCCCTGGTTTCGAACCCACTCAACTTTGCTTCGCATGAGTATTACACATTCTCGATGGGATTGTTGGAAAGTAAATTAGACTCCTCCGCTCTCTCCGCTTTGGTAAACTTTAAGGTTCCACTGAGAACTATGCACAATACTATTCTATTTTATATTCCCTATATTTCAAAACTATAACAACTTACTATCATTACTTCATGAACTAATTAAGCGTTTAAAAAAATTTCTCACGCAAATACGGATAATTTAATGTGTAAATTTATAAAATGTAAATTATGTACGATTTTGTAAATGTTGTACGTTAAATTTTAAATTTGTACGCACAATTTTAAGTTTTTATAATAAGAGAAACTGCCAGCAGATGTATTTGTAAATAAAAATAATAAAATAATATTCTGTTATTCGTACGGGCATTTCGGCCGTCACGACCACACGAGCGTTGGTCAGACGGTTCTTGGATTACGTAAACACGCTCTCCCCCTACCAATCTGCCACGGTCCACGTCGAATTAATAATCCAGCGAGACGTAACTTACTATGTATAACACGACTTCGAATTCAGACGTGATATACCCCGCGGTCGATCACTGTTTTGGGCGAAAGCATAAAATAATACCGTCTGCTGGCCGCGCAACGAGACGATATTACGCATTTTTGGAAATACGAATTAATGAAAACCTCTCGTTTTCGGGCAACACGGATTAAGGATAGCTGTAGTCGGATGATGCGAATGGGCAAATAATGTTTTATTTATTGTCCCTCGAAAACAACGGCAAGATATTGCACGTTTCACGAATCGCGTTACGGTCGTTTTGGTCTGAAATAAATGCGAATGCACATTAAATAATTCATGTATGTTTTTGAATTACCATTGGTTTGTTCGTTTTTCGACAATAGAATATATTTTCGTAGTATTTTTTTTCTACAATTATTAAAATTACCATTGTATACCCATATCTAATACTATAAAATGGCATATTATACATATAATAATATTATTATGTATTAATTTATAAACGAAACACAAATCGTTTTGCATGATAATCCTCTCCTCCCTCATGTCATAAGCAATAATAAATTAGTATTACTGACCAATAAAGGTTTCTGTTGAAAACTTAAAACGGATATTTAATCGAAAAATCACCGTTTGTCTGACGGTTATTTCAACGTCCATACAGTTGTATCGATGTCACGAAAACGTACCTACCCGGCGGCGTATAGTACATATTTAATTGTCTCAAACCACATCAGCCCAGAGTTCGAGTGATCAATACTGGTAATCTGCTTCTAGGCAAACTCAAAGCCTTGCAGTCTCCTGTAGCGAAATATTTCCATTTCAATTTCAAATCGTTTGTATGGATTTCGACGCAGTGTGCCTCACTGTCATTATCGCACGCATTTCGTCCGTGTATTAGTTTGCATTAGTTAACCTAACCAAACCCCCGAGCCCGACGTCGTTCGTTTGTTGACAAACCCATTTCGAAACAATCCAAAACACCTGAATTATTATTATCACGTTGTATATCACGATGATATAAAATGTTTATATTTTCCCACGTCGACGTGCCCTAACAAAATGTGTTATAACTGCGCGGGTTTGACGCGACACCAGACAACGATGCCCAATTCATAGCCTCATAGGTCGACATGAGTAATAAATATATATATATATACATTATATATAAATACATCATAATATTACTGCAGTAACGATTAGTTCTAATCAAACCATTCGACCATATAGGAGACAATAATGCCAGCAGTCTCCAAATTGTGTTCTGTGAAACAATCTCAGCAGTCCCGCAAGAACATTATCTTGTGAACATAATATTAAGAAATGTCGTCGATATTTTCATATTATGTTTCCGATGATTTTTAATTTTTTTTTTTTGTTCATCGAGTTAATCGTTGGAAAAAATTATGACAAGACGTTAATCGAGTTCCTTTATAGTTTCAATACGAGTATAATACATACACTATCACTGGTATGCAACAGAAGGAAAACATACGAAGAAGGAAATATTCCATGTATTATTTTAGGAATACTTCAATAGTATCTACACGCTGCAGTATTTCCAAACTTGTTCAAAGATTATAAAAGAAAAAAATTGTACCTTATCATTATGATTTTGATTTTTAAGATTTCGATTATAATATATAAAATGGTATAATATGAACATTGTAATTTGTGCATATAGAGAGATTTTATGTCTAAATAATCAAACCTAATTAAGAGATTTGGATTCGAGATTGAGTTTAATACTTTTTTTTCCGTGGTTTTTTATTTCAACAATCTGTTAGATATAAGAACAATAAGCTAAAATGGCGAATAATGACAATTCAAATAAATAACAAACAGAAGAAATCTCACGTTGAAGGTTTACCTTTAGGTACATAATTTATCAAAGTGCAATCGCAGTATTGTTCTGAAAAGTAAAATTTAAAAGATACCCATATAGAATGAAAATAATAAAATGTAACATAATGAAAATTACTTGGTCAAGTTAACCGGGGATTCAACTTTAAAATTACAAATCATAATATGAGACCAGAATCAAATTTAAAATGTGCTTTTAAATTTTTACGTCTTATGTTTTAATACTTAGTAGATAAGTGAAATTAATGATCACTGAACATTTCAAGTTTCTGGGAGTTTTATTTTTTATGTTACTGAACGCGAAACAAGCGCAATAGATTTTATTAAAACAGAAAGCGCATTGAATTTCAACCCCCTTTTTTTTTTTTAATTCTTCTATAGTTTTTCAAAAGCTTTTTCTACGCTATTGGAAAATTCAAAACATGACCTCTTTAGAATACCAACGAGATGAGATTTTTAATCGATCGATAGGCCTGCGAGAAACTTTTAAAGAACTCTTCCACCAGCAAAATAAGTACACATATAACTAATAAATAAAAAAATACCACAAAAAGACCAATACTCTTCCCTCACACGGCTTGGAATCTAAAATGCATTAAAGTACATTTATATACACTTACTTATTATTGTTCTGTACATATTGCAATATGTTGTATGGAAATGGCTTGACGCGGAAAGAGAAAACATTTTAAAATTAAATATATCGTAATTTAAGGGAGAAAAGAATAACTACCAGGACAATATAATATTGTAATACTATATAGCAACTAAAATAAATCGTATTGTGTACGAAATTAGTTTATTTTGTGTGGGAATTAACGCTGAAAGTAAACGAACTCCATCGTTTTCCCCAAGGATATAAATGTATTGAATTTCTTTGGAAAGTATAATATTGTGAAAAATGCATTAAAACGAACAAAATTTATAACGTTAAAACAGTATATTATTATTGGCCAACGTTATTCCGGCACGTTAAAAGCATCAAAATGTAATATTTTTACGGAAGGCTATCAACTATAATGTTATAATAATAATATCGAAACGAAGTACATCATTCGTCAAGTTCTGCGCTGATGTACACATTATGATATTTAATAATTATGGGTGTATCGTCACTGTTAGCTGGTACAAGACGGCGACAAAAATAGGCCATAATATAATGTTCATTTTTTATTTTGATAATTTTTTCCATTAAATTTCATCGAATCATATTATAATTATTTTCAAACTAGGTTTTGAGTCAATATATATATTGCATTGGATCCTATAGATAAACTGTGATATGATATTTTCAGTTTAAATTAATAATTTAACTCCTAACATTTATTTGTATAAGATATTAATGTATGAATAATAGTCAGTGAGATAAGTTATGGGGCTGTTACGTCTTGTTTGATGTTTAGATAATCGTGCAGACCCGATAAAGCCATGATGATGATGATGGGTAAACTTTTCGCTAAAAATGTTAGAATATAAATTATTATTACTAATATATTGCGTGGATTGCAGTATTAATTCGAATGAGTAAATAAATAAATAAATCCACGATAAAATTATGTAATTACTTTTTACTGTTATAATATATTATCTATCACCACTGTGCTTTGGGTCACGGCCCGTTGTGTATATGAAATAAAATGAATATGAAAATAAAATATTATACAAACTGAGCATAGTATATGCACGCGGATTCATGCACAGAAAGTGTCGAAACGGTTACGGGATTAAAACTAAATTGAAAACATTTGAAAAACGTTATTTTATATAAAAAAATAAAAATAAAAATTTAACTTTCTGACACCCACCAAACTTCCATTGCAACAATATTTGCATATTTCATTTTATTTACTATATATATACGTTACATAGAAATATATTGAATAATTTCGAACGGTTTATTAGCAGCACAAACGAGAAAAAAAATGTGTAACTTATGTCTGAATATACTGATGTGAGTTAGAAATACAATAATATTTTAATAAATATAAAATTTATAACATTGGACAGCACGACCAAAAAGTACCGAAAATATAATCTTACGCGTTTTATTGCATTCATAATTTGTATAATTTATATACGAAGGTGATTTAATACTTGGCATAAATCATGATTAAAGATATTTATATTTTCAAATTATGTTCTGTTAAAAAAACCACAATTTGCATAGCAAAAATTATAGGAAATTCCACACCTTGTTTGTACCTTGACTATTATCTCGTTACTTGAAAGAAAATTGTTTATTCATCTCTAAGAAATGCATCGTATCGTTGTTTGTGTTTACTGCACTGTGTAGTCTTGTTTATTGAATAAGTGGACAAAATACTAGTTACAGTCTTCGCGCCCGGTGGACACGGTTGTATCGAATTTGTAAAAATGAATTATTTATCATGAGGGCATGTCTATGTATATAGGTCACATTCGGTGATGTATTTGCGCGATACGTGTACTTAAACAAATATAAACGGAACTTTTTTTTAGAGCTGTGCAGTGAACTTTATTGGATCTATATTACATACGATAGTAAATTTCTTAAACTCATCGAGATGTAATAAAGGTCCCATTTTTAAAAAAAAAAAAAAATCTGAAGCTCATATTATCTATACGTACACACGGTTCAATAAAGACATGAAATATTTACCGAGTATCTAATATCTTATACAATGGGATTATAATAATAAATGTCGAATTTAAAAAATGAAATAACTATTTTAACCATTCAATTTTCAACAATAGATAACAAATTACAATGAACTCTTTAAACGGTCAAATTATTAATGTGGATTAAAATCTAAATATTTATGCAAACTGTGCATCATAACATGATTTTAATCAACTAAAAAAGTCTTCAGCACGGTATTGTGGGATTTCGATTCTTCGATTTGCAATAAGTTTTTTTTTTTTTTTTTAATAGGAATAGATAAGTTTTCATCAAAGGTTATTGATTTAAAATATTTGAATTTATCTATGGTATATGGTTTTCATAAAATTTCATTTGCAAAGCTGAAATGCATCAAACGAAGTAAATACGTTTACGTTTTCCCAGAAAATATGGAAAAATTCTTTTGATATTTTTTATAATTATCGTTTTCTAATTACGATATTGAGTTAGTTAATCATCGAAAATTTTTAATGAAATAAAAAAAAAATGTAATAATTATTACCACTGTCCATGAAAAATTACGCTTTTGAAGTAGAGCTCGGGTTGGATTTTTAATCTGTTTATTATTACTGCGTTAGTATACACGAAACTTTTTTTTTCCCATCGTTTCGAAATGTTTTTCTGAAAGACAGAACGAAAATCACATTTCATTTTTAAACCAATAACCGTATTGTTATATATATACTATATGTACTCACTTCACTCGGCTCGGAATCTAAAACACAGATTTTCGGAAAACGAGACCCGTCTTATCGCTCGGTCTACATCATTGCACTCGGTGTGTACAAATACACGTCGTAATATACGTGTATTATTGTGGTAATGTTAGAACACCGTTGTAGACTTTTGTACTCGTTTGAGCTTACCACGGCACGGAGAATGGGGACTGTGCACACACGCGACTTGTACGTACATGTTATTATACGTTAGGTGTTTGACGAGGATTTTCCAATTCCGACAACTCCGTCGTGAGACCGGGCCGAGTGACGGTCCTCTGTTTTTCCCTAATGCAAACAATACAACGATCGTATCGGAGAGGTTGTAGAGATTTATGATTTTCGTGTGCACATTATCATCATAACAATATTATAATAATATTATGTAGGTACCGTGAATGAATCGTGTGCACGAGACGTTATGCGGGTGTATATAAACGCACAATATTAGGGTTATGACTTTACGAGTATGAAATAATGTCAAGCGAAATTTCACTTGAAATATTCACTTTGAAATAAAACAAACTCAAAACTTTCATCCTTCTTGAAATATTGAAAAATAATTAATTTTCATTATTATGTGTTGATTATTAATAACTAATAATCCATGTATTATATTTTGTTGTATAAATTTTAGCTTTGAAGTATAAAGTTTAAAGTATATATAAGTGAACTATTATGAACAAAAACAAAATAATAATTTGTTTTTTTCAATGTATGATATGGTTTTCCTTTGATGACTGTAAATTAATATTATAATATTAATAATAATTAATATCTTAATGAATAATATTATATACATGTCTGATATATAGGCTTAAATTTATAATAACTGAACAATTACAAATTATAAATTATACTATATATACGTTTTGAATTTATATTTTTATTTGAATCTAAATAGCAATTCTATATAAAGTAACTTTATTAAATTCTATATAATATATGTATAGTAATAAATTATTACAGTGAATTTGGTTAAAGCTTATAACTTAGAAATATATAATTAGTAGGGCTCGGATTTATATATATTTATACATACATATATATTTATACATATTTTTACTGTGATTTGATAAACTAATTTAGGTAAGTAATAAATTGGTTTCAAGGGATTTCCAATGAAATGAACTATATTTTATTTTACATATTTTGCCATAAGTACATGTTTTTAATTTTTTGTTCATTTACGATTCATTATTTATTAATACAGACTTTCCCATGTTTCCAAAAGTACAATATAGTAACAAAATAATACCAATTTTTAAACTTAATCCAATATACTGTCGATGTATGTTCTTCCTTCATTGGATATAGAACTTTCTCCTTCAGTCATAGTCAACATGTAATATTGTTCTATAACATCAGTCGGTATAAAGCAATTTTACGACATTATTGGCAATCTTTCGAATTCGAAAATTTAAAAATGCATGTTATTATAATTGTAATCAAGATAATTAGATAGTTAGATAATTTTTTTTTTTTTATCACATTTCATTCTATTACTAATTATTATTATTTATTTTATTTTTTTTGATGATGATACATAGTAATATAGTATGCATTGTTTAGTACATATTTATGTACATACTTTGATTAAATAATTACATATAAATCTGAGCCCTAATAATTAGTAATAATCAGGTCTGTGAATTCAATGCACCAAAAATCCTTAAACTATGTGAAGAAAATGCAATAAAATACACACTTAAAATGGTTTTTAACTTAATTTTTATATTTATATTGATGTTATAGGATATTATATGATATAATAAAGCATCGATGCGCAAACTGTACGATTTAAAACAAACAAAAATGTACGCAACACGAAGTGGACGGTCAACACGATTTGCTTCAAATAAAATTATTTTTCCGTGCCAACATTCCGTTACCTCGTTTTAAGTTGACGATATTTCGTTTTCATTATACGTTGTACTTAAATGCGTTTTGGAGGAATAAAAGATGGGAGCCAAAATACCGCTGTATACATTCCACGTTTCGAAACGCACTCGTCGGAAATGTTTTCATTTCGCAGTATTGCGCAACGAAATCAAATTACTTTGATAGGTACCGGTTCGATTCACGATGAGATTGAAATTTGTGTTTAGTATACAACGGGGGTAGTATATTGTAGTAGTTTGTTTAATTTACATTCGTAGATACACTCGCGTACATTATTATAATTCTTACCATATTATATGACTGCCCTTGAACACAAACTAAAATATATAAATGTTGAATCGTACAGTAGATTCGATCAAATAACCACAGACCGTATTTTTTTTTTCTCCTGTCGACATTATCGTTATTTCATATTTTGCTTTATCATCGGTCAGCTACGGAATACTCCGCAGCGTATGACCGCCCAAAGTATAGCTAAGCTATCCGTTATGCCGTCAGGGAACGGAAAACAAAATAAACAACATTCAAACATAAGAAATATTTCTCATCAATTTCTTACGTATCAAAAGTGGATTAAAAATCTTAAAATTTATCGTATTGCACTTCACTGATTTTTTAACAATAAATATTATATATAAAACTGATATCAATATTAATCCCGAAATTAATAAAAGCTCGGGTTTATTCGAAGAGAGTATTTATAAAATTATAGTTTCGCGCAGTAAGAGGGATTTTATCACTAAAATGTTTGTTCTGAAAACCATAATAATACCGAAAATCGTCGATATCAATATTTTGTGCACGTTTTTATTTTTATTTATTTACCATAATTTCGTATAACATTCCATTATTCGGTTGGTGCCGGCAGGTATCTACGCAATTATTATATTCAAAAAGCCCATTAGCAAAGAAAATAGTATCGGTTTTAATTGAGTCTATTATGGTCAATGGTTATCAATTTTGAAACTGCAGTCAATCGCGAATATCACAAATTCGTCTCATTTTTAACACGAGGGCATTGTTGGTCACCGACTCCGATACTTATTATATCAACCCCTCTTGCAGCAGTAGTAGTCGGTAACTCATTCAGCCTGCCCTTTAGTGGTCGGATCTTTGACCCGTGCCCGGACAACAACCACGGGATATGCTGTGTAACGTCCGGCACGTATAAAATACGCTTTTGAAATATTTAGAGCTAATAATCGATGGCAAAGCGAACGAATTCGTTTTGCACTCAATACACGCGCGCGCGCTACACACTCACACACACACACACACACACACGCACATACCACGCATACATGAATACTTCATGTAGAAAACAGTTTTTTTGTATTAATAATAAACGTAAATGTAGAATTAGGAATAATATACACATTCGTAACGTGTGTTTTTTTTATACGGCGGCGTAAAATAACGAGTCATGTGTATTCATCAATATTGTCAAAACTTTGTGAGAAATGTGGCAATCTTATGAGTTGTGAGTTTATTTTTACTGATACATCAATATTAATTTTCATTAAAACCATATAAGCATGAGATGTCATAACTCATTTAAAATTTTATAAATACACACTTACGTACATATATATTATGTACGACATAAATGTATAATGATTGAAAACAAATCAAGGAAGTAAAAAGACAGCTGACCAACTTTTTATCCACGTCAATCATTTAAAGATTTCAGACGAAACCAATTATTTACAGTGTTTACCCACAATATCAACTGCATTAATTTTGCAATTGTATACACATGGTATAGTAATATGTTTCGAAAAAAATTACTTTGTGCTGCAGTACTGATACAATTATTAATATATTTGAAAACATAAAAAGCAATTTAGAAATAACACATAGATATAACACATATATTTAAAAAAAAAAAAAAACGGTTTTAGAGCATTCAAATTATGTGAACACAATAATTATTTTGACGAATAAAACAAATTTAGGTAGGTATGTTTTAGGGAAAAAATCTATACCAAAATATTGTAATGATAAAATGCATCAACACTGGTTTCATTATACGATAATAGATTTAGATGTAGTATAGGCTACTTAAATATTATTTATTCAATTAGTAATAATTAAACGCCTTGTCCTGCAATTTTTGATAAATACATAAAATGTAGTTTAATAGATATAACATAAGTACAATAATAAAATATAATATATTCTTATGATATGACTTGAGCTGGTAGTTGAGGTCCAGGATTAAGTTGAGTTAAGGTGGTATAACATCCTGTGGAGAGACTGGTTATTTGCGGTAGGAAGCTAGATGTGTCGGAGAAGAAAATAGACAGTAGTTTTTTTGAGCCGGGGTAGGAAAACGAGAACAGACGGCATACAGATAGGGACGGCATCTAGAGTACCGTTTAGGAGCGAAGAGATAAAGCGAAGAGACCACGCTTTCGGTTTGCACAAATATACTACGGAAATCTGGCGATGGAATATCAAAGATTGTACGAATAATAGCCATTAGATGTACCCATCTATAGTGCAGTGTTTCTAAAAAACTTTTTTTCAATGTGATATATGCGGTCACCTTAATTTAACGCTACACTATTTTGGCCATTCTGTGGAGTAGATTTTTTTTCAACCATCACAATCGTTGAAAAAAAAATGACATTATTTTCTTAATTATAATATAATATAATACTTAGAGTAAATTATTGTTGTACACAAATATTTCTCAAACCCCTATAGCCAGCAACTGCTCACGGTTTATTAAGTTACGATGTAGCATAAATATATATGCTGTAATACCATACTGAATAATTTAATTTTGCTGATCGCTTGTTGTTAGACTAAGGCAATATTATCTGGAGCTCTCTGTTGTGCTGGCGTTGGTGGTACTTAATGAAGAATATGATTTTCTGCTAACGTGTTTATAAATATTATATGTTTTATAAATATAATATATAATACATATGGTGGTGGTTTAACAGGGGGAGGGGGTCCATGAGGTTGGGACCCGATGCCGATGTTATCTTATATAATGTATATATATATATGTATTTAGTTTTATTTAAATTTTATCATCTGAGGATGCGCCAAACCATCCCAAATACGTACCCTTCAAGCCTTCCAATCCATCACTCTCCGTATTATCTCTTCTGCACCATGGTACGTATCAAACTTCAC
This sequence comes from Chaitophorus viminalis, assembly GCA_025469195.1. Taxonomy (NCBI): domain Eukaryota; kingdom Metazoa; phylum Arthropoda; class Insecta; order Hemiptera; family Aphididae; genus Chaitophorus; species Chaitophorus viminalis. The sequence continues at coordinate 68,831 of JAIPRK010000163.1, read as the reverse complement.
ACTTAAAAATGACTTCAAAATTGAAACATTAAATCAATTAGCCACAAATCATTATAAAAAATTTCATTGTACATTACAATCTCATTCTAACCATTTAATTACTGAACTTGCATCCGACTCTCTTCCTAGTTATATATCACGATGGTTAAAGATAAAGTGGTGTTGTGATCTACTAAGAGACTGATGGCAAACAAACCATTAAAATTTAATCAACAAAAAAAAAAAATTAATATTGTGTTCTATCACTGGATGGCCTCCCTCCTCAAGTGTTTCATGTTGTTATATTTATTGTATATTCAAATTTGCTTACTATGTCTTGTTGTATAAAATATAGATTATAAACATTCTTTTAAAAATAAAACTAAAAAAAAAAATATTCATAATGACAATAATCGCCGAATGATGGCTGTGTATTATACAGATTCCATATCTCCGATTACAATAATAGAGTATTCGGCACGTGGTATGCATTAGAAATACATATAATTTTTTAGGACAAACAAATTATGAAAATCCGCCACTACATACACACTACTGCGATCCTTGATAAGACATTTTGTGAACCTCCGGTGTAGTTCCTGCACGTTCGAAACGCGTACATTGAATACACGCGTGTACGTTTATCGCGTTGTTTAAGTATTAAAATGCAATGTCATACACGGTCCCTGCGAATTCGACATCACCAAGGTGCGCAACTAAACGGTCGAGCTCTTTGTGGATTTTAAATTATTTAGACTGCACACGTCCCTTAATAATCTTTAACAATAATTGGATCACCTCGGGAATGTGAATTTTCATTACGCACTCATGAACCGCTGTACCTACCAATAATAAATTATGTAATGTATCAATGATTAATGAATATTAAATGTTATTGAGCGCATATGGCGTTTCAGGTGAATAAATAAATACGTTTTGGAAATGTCTTATTTATATTTAAATGTCGTGAACCTCGTCCCGAGTAAACCTAATAGAACCGATCAGAAACGGTCCTTGGGAAAAATGAATTGACATGCATTTTCATAATCTTCAGACGGTTTCTTCGAAATTTTAGCTACGAGAAGCGGGAAAGTTGTAAAAATTCCGACCGTTTTAAAGATGTATTATTTTAATGCATATATAAATAAATTGTTTTTTTTTTCGATTTTAATTTTTGCGATCATATCATATTATACCGAAAACTGAAGGACCACAACTAGATGAACATAGTTTCGCGAATATACTTGCAACGGAACGGATTCCGAATTCATCATTATTTCTAGTAAATTTTTCACACACACACACACACACATATATATATATATATATATATACATATTATAATGTGAACTTATACTTAACAAAATATCTATTTGGAATTCAAATCGAATGTGATAGTTTTTTGTTATTACAAAACATTGTTTTTAAAAAATTCGTTCAAATTTTGATTTCGATTCCGAAGGATCTGTACCCATAACCCATTACGTATATTATTATTATTATTATTATTACTGCAGAATTGGCTATAATGTTTATTTCTCAAACTTAAACATTCTATTTTCATGATATTGAAATTTGACCAACAAGCGTTTATATTAATTTCATTTCCACATGAATATAATATTTTTGTTCCATTGGTCGAAAAATATAACTAAATAATAAAAATAAATAACTAAAAATAATTAAATCCATTAAATAAACTTGTAAAAACTGATTTAAAAGTATTGCGATGAAGCACTTAATTTCGTGTGGATTGCAATAATATTACATGTAATTAAGCGTATGACTTATGATTATAATAATATGTTATGTAGGTAAGTTATACCGTATGTACGTTTACGTAACTTATGATTATAAACTTGAACATTATGTATTTACCTCTGTTGCATAAATATTACAATCATCCACTGTTCGTTAAAACGGTATGTATTTAATTAATGGCTAATATTATGTGGATATTATATTACATAGTCATGATATGGAGATTGATATTAATGTTTTTCGCACTCGGCTAGATTTTCACCACTTTCTGCGTATCGTCGATCGCCTTAACATTCATAATTTCCCGCGAGGAAAACATCATGTGTGTGAACGTAATGCCTACCCGGTAATTTCCTATAATGTGACCATAATTTTTCTTTAAATCGGCGGAAGATTAACGAAACGGCGGTAGTTCTGGTACAGGTAGACTGCGGGCCCGGGAAAACTCTGGTGCCCGGGATACGTTAATCTCATTAACGTTGTTACGGTAGGTTGCCGGCGAGAGACTGTAAACGACGTTATACGAGCGTAGACCGGCTACGATAAATAAAGACATAATGTATATGTGTGTGTGTGTGTGTGTGTGTGTGTACACGTGCAGTGATCGCGTAGCGAAGTAGGTATACCTATTTAACAATATAAAACCGGCAAACTTACGAACAATTTGTGTAGTTTTCTAGAACGTTCGGTCGGGCGTTTGATCGTTTGATTGGGGGGGTCGGAGAAAGTTTAATACACTGAAATATTTGTACAAAAGTATTTACTTCGAGTTCTCGCTGTTCGGAAAAACATTTTTACGTCTCCAAGTTTTTATTTTTATTTTTTCATTTTAAGTCGTTGTTAATCCCTGCAGCTGATTCCTCCGTGTCTCGTCACATCATTCGCTGCAATACTATTTTCAAACATTTAACATTGTAATACACTAGGCATACGCAATAATATGTTCATCCGTGTTTGATTGAATTCGCGCTCTAAGTCTTCGTGACAGGCTTGAATTGCCTAGATTCTCCGGCCTCCTGCGTTCGGACCAAATTACAATATTTATGAAACCCAAACTAATTTGATTTACAATTTTGTTTTAAATCAATGTACACACGCGCCCTACTAAACATACATAACTATTACATTTGTTGTTGATATATTATACACGCATTAACATTTGTTCCTTTGGTAATTCTTTTCGAATTAATATTTAATTCATCTTCTTATACATATTACATTAAGTCACATTCATAATTATGGACCTAGGTTGTTTACTTGTAAACGTGTTTTGTTACAAAGTTTAGGGGGGTCAATTGCTACTAATTTGAGCTTTAACCTTTAACTTAATTTATTAATATTAAAATTATAATAATTGAGTACTCAATTGTTACGTAATTGACTTAGAGAGTTTAAATTAGATGAAAAACCTTCTTTACAATGTATACTCTATCATTAAAAATAAAAATAAACCATATGACGACTGGATAAGTATAGTCTCTGAGATTATACCGCACATAAAAATACACTTTGCATAATACACAATATCAAAGAAACATATCAGCTTTACGTTTCATAAACATCAGTGTCAATCATTTATAAATTAAGAATACAGCACTCGATGAGTGTGCCACTAGAATCGTGATTAATAATAATAATAATTTATTGGACATTACGGTCAGCGGTAATTGATATAATATTATATTTAATAAATAATACCTTTACGTATTATGTTATAATGACTGACATTTCCCGCTTGAAATTGTCAGTGGCTTTAAATTAAAATTACAATACGCCAAAGCCATGGCCACGGTTTAAGACAAAAGCTTGAAACGTGCGAAGAATAACAGCCGTTGTCACAACAACAATTTTTCCGTTGTCGTTATATTGTGTCTAAAATAAAGTTACGATCAGAGGGATACGAGTAGTATTATATATGTATATTTTATTCAGCGCTACGTTAAAGTTTAAAATAGCTTTATAATATAAGCGGAGAAAAAGAAAAAAATCTAATTAGTAAACAATTTTGTTTTTCATCAAATTAGAAGAACTTGCTCGATCGACTTTGCGCTCTAAAGTCTTGTTTTCAGAATGTTATAATAAACAATCGGTTTCGTGCAATAAATATGATATTACGGGTGCATACAGTTTTACATTTCAGGGCACTTTAATATTATAATATTATAATAGCAGCGTTATCGATCAAATCGTTTATCATCCGTCGTTTGATTTGCTCATATGCTTAGGTAAGGCAATGGTGCTCTAGATGTGCCATGGGGGTGGTATTAGGTGTTCATCCTTCAACCCCTGCCTCTTATGTAGTCAAGGTCTTATTTTTAATAATTTATAATAATAATAAATTTTGTTTATAAGATTCCAATTCTTATCAAGCTTAAAATGTAAATACTCCCACACCCATTCACCCCAAACGGTATAATACTGGGCACACGCCCGTGGTTAGATGAAAACGCCGAGAACGTATTACCTACCTCGTATTACGCGAGTTTTTCTTTCTAAAACATCCGATAACGATACGCACGTAATGTATTGGTGTATCAATAATAATATATTAATATTACTATTAATATTACCATACGACCGCGTGTACAAGATTAAAACGGATTACGATCGCCAATGCCACATTTGTTTCACACCTGAGATTGCATACGTACGTGTGTTTGCCCTTGCATCATAATAAAAATATACACATATATGGCGTCGTTTAGTCGATTGTTGTACGTCGCCCGATCGCTACGGTAAAACGTTAGCGAAAATAAAGATTAACAAAAATAATCAACCGTCGAGTTACGCGCATTGCAGTTCAGGGCGGAACATGACTATCGGTCATCAAAAGTGTACGTGAACGATACATTTTTTCCATTTAATTACACACTTTGATCATTAACGTGTATCGTATTGTTTATAAATAACCCTTTCCAGAGATTATTTGTGCACAGCCTACCCAGTCGTTCTGTTCCGTATAATATCTGTATAATATATCTTTATAATATATCTTTATAATATCATCCATAAACATAACATTATGTTGCCCTCACGTTATGTTCACTCGCCGAATGAATGATCAACCGATTCCTATAAACGCGCGTCACACAATAGTTGTTCTCATCGAGGATGTCATCTTTGTCAGATAAAATAAATGATTTTTGGTTACGAACGCGAAGAGAAATAATCTTGTAGCTGCGATCTGCTTCTGTGGTGTAACTATTTGTCTCGTCTCACTAAATAATACATCTGATCCCAACCGCGTGTATAGTGCGTGTAAACGGTTCATACCCACTTTGCCGAATCCCAATTTGCCGACAACTCAGTTCACCGACAAATATACCAGTTTTAAAATATTTTAAAAACATTCTCATTTAGCCGACAGTCTAGTTTGCCGACATCTTGATTTGCCAACAAATTATAAATATAGTTTCAATTTTCCCGATTCGCCGACAGGTGACAATAATTTTTATCAAAAACGGATTTTATGACAGCAATAACACAGTATGTTGTCGATAAGTTCAATGATTAAATGATTTCCCACTTATAAAATCCAGAGGGAGTACAGATTGATGAATTTAGTTCGTTCTAGCCGTGTGTACTGTAAAGTTCGAAATTTAATAACCGTTGAAAGAGCCATTTAAAAATTAAAATGGAATGGCTTATAATAAAATCAGAAAAAAATCATGATTTATTAGTAGTCAATAATTTTATTCATCGAGTAGATAGAATACGGGACAAAACCGAATATTATAAATGCATAAAAAATTGCGGCGGTCGTGCTATTTTGAAAAATAAAACTGACGTAATATTATCAAAGCCTCACAATCACCCAACACACGGAGTTTAGTTGGCTAATCGTGGCTTTCGAAATAAATTGAAAGTAAGTACAAATTTAGTAATGTTTAAGTACAAATTATAAAAATATAATAACTTAAAATAATATAGAATAATAATTATTATTATATTATTTACTTTTATTATATAGGCTAGTATAATATAATGTTCATTTTTTTTATATAAGATTTATATAAACTTGGGTGTTGGAAAATTGAGAGTCGGTGAACTGGGGTGCCGGCAAATTAGGTTTCGGCGACGTGAGAAGACACGGTGTAGACGCTTGATATTTCAAACTCTAAACCCGTCAAATAAAATCGGAAAAAACCACCTCCATGTTTATATTTTGCCGTTGTTTTGAGTTTCCCCTACTCCCTCGAAATGTATAAAAGAGGCAAATAATAATAATAATAATAATAATAATAATAATAATAATAATAATAATAGAGTAATATGGCTTACGACGGTACGCAATACGTGCAACGATGTCTATAGGATATTTATCGTTGTTGTCGTTGTTTATGTTAACACATTTTTCTGGCCAACACGGGCGGTGCGCAAAAATATTATAATTATGTCGCGCGCGCGTTGTTTGCCTCCACTTCCGGGACCCATCAGGTAGTTATATACGTATATGTATACGGTAATAATGTACGTGTACATAAAACCCTTCGCGCGGGCTAGGCGTCGACCGACTTTCGATGATATGTTAAGAGGATTACTTAAATGCTACCCGCTTCTGCCACCACCGACCATGTCTCCGGCGGTGCGCGCAAACGTTAAAACAATGGAAAATGCCCAGATTACAATACATGATGAACGGCCGGCCGGTTAGCTCCGTTTAGTATAATAATTATGTTACCACCAGTGCCCACGCTACGCTCTCGCCAGTCGTTTCGAAACCCATGGCTCCTCGTTTTGCCGCCAGCAGGGCCGATAATTGGTCCGTATCGGATTTACACGTGAATTATTTCATTTTGTTCCACCGCGCCGGCCGTCGAAAAAAACGATCTCCCCCAAACGCGGTCACCGTGCGAAAATCACGGTAAAGTTTGTACAGTGTTCGTACACAAGCAAATACATACGTAAAGGTTCCGGAACACTTCAAAAATCCTTCAGGTCGGGGGGAAATCTAGTAATGCCGCACGGTTTTGATTGGTTTTCGGCACGTGCCGGATTCAGGACGCACTTGCAAGATTTGTGATTTGCGTGCTATTTAAAAAAAAAAAAAAATAAATAAAAATCATGTTTTCGTAAACACAAGAAACAAAAGCCTTAACGTTTTCTACCTATTTGTTAAAAATAAAACCCGGCGTACCGTCAGTTGTTTGTCATTGCGTCACATCTTCACTATACAAAACAATTGCATTCGGCACATGTGTCGTCTGATTTTATAATATTTGAAATGATGAACCGTATCTACTATTGCATATATTATTATTTAGGCATAATATATATATATAGTGATTTTTCATTTTTACTCAGAAATGTAATGCGTATTAATCGTTTTAAGCTAAAATCATTTTATTTTTAATTTCTACAATGATTAAAAGTCAGGACACCATACGAGTACAAATTCAACTATTAGACTATCCTTCAAACAATGCTCAAAAACTTAGTAGTTTTGATACATTAGATGGTCTAATCCATTCGATTGAATATTTAATTAATTTTTTTATAGGTGATCAAAAACATCGAAAATCGTTTGCACTATCGGTCCAAGCTCATAAAAAACTGTCGTCCAGTAGAAATAACTATAGAGAACATTATTTTACTCAATCATGATCATTCGTCATTAATATTATACATCGCATAAATACACATACGCTATGGTTTTCATTATGTATGAAAACATGTTCGCGTATTATAATCGCATTTCCATGTTTCCCATGTATTAATTATAATGTAATTTCCTTATGCATAGTGAACACACGAGCCGCTTGTATGTTTCCATTTATATATATATATATATATATATAAGTGCATTTATTTTTATTTTGCAAAGGCATTACAGTAATTTCATTATTATAACTTTTCATAGTATTTTTGATAAATATATACATATATTATTACCGTTAAATAGAGATATTTAAATTAGGAGGCTAGCAGTATTAAAAAAAAAAAAAATTAATGATAGAATGATTAACATTAGAGGAGTGATTATTGAGAAGATTATTTGAGTAGGGACCAAGATAATCCAGGAAAACATATACGAATACGATACAATATTATGTATTTACATATTGTATCCTACATAATATAATCTATGTACGATTATCATCTACGATTCCGTATGCTATTGGTTTCGATCAAGAACTAAGCGCAAAAGATTATAAGAATTGTTTTTGACGACACTAATGTAGTGGCATGACGATTTGATTTTTACACTTACTTTAGTCCAAATCGATGTCTGAAATACATATCGGACGTTTTTAAACCAACTCAAATAGATAATATGTTGGCTGTACCTACTGACCAAGTGTGTACACAATATATAATACGCTTCGATAATTACAAGCAAAAAACTACTCTGAAATATAATTCGAGTGACAGGACGTAATGACGTGTACAGTTCCTGGTCTATACCTTTTACGTGAATACTCTTCAAAATATCAAAAAGAAAGAGGGAAAAATAGAGAAAGAAAGAAAAAGAAAGAAAAAGGAGGATAGAAGAAAGAGAGAGGGGAGATAAAAACCAACCCTCTGCTGACGTAATCCGTTTACCACGAAGGACTGTGGTCTGTGGGCTAATATCAATAAATCAAAAATAATATCACATGACATAACACCTAACGCGTATTTTACTTTATGCACTATATGTAATTTATATTACTACAATTATAATATTATCCTTTGGTGTTGTATCTATTATAACGTTTTCTTGTCTTCGCTGTGGTAATAGAGCAAATGTTTTCTAATGACTAATTAACACAGCATTACTTAAAAACGTTTTGTTGAAAAACTCGATTATGCGTGTTTATCGCCATTGTTTTAATTAATTTAGTTCAGACAAACTGCACGGTATTTGACTGGCTTGGCAAACTCTAATAATATTCATCTTAGCTTGTTAATAGTTTACAAAACAAAGAGAGTAAGTTAAAATTAAAAAAGTGCTTTTATCTTAAAGTTAACTACCAAAAGTTAAAAGTGTACAAAATTTAACCGGACTCTATTCAAAAAAAAAAAAATACATTGTTATTTTTGATTATAAGCAGCGCAGTGAGCAACGTTGCGAGTAGTTAAACAACGATTTTTCTGCTCTTTGTTTTTAACCCTTTTTTTAATTAAAATAAAAGACAGAACTATCAGCATTTATTTCTCTGAAATAATCAAATGTATTGCAAATAAAACAGCATATGATAAATTTACTAGTTAAACGTAAACATAAAATCAATTAATTAAAAACTAACCGGTGTATTTTACAACAAGACTAATCGATTAAACCATGAGGCAAAGAGCTTAAAATGTAAAACTTGTATACATGTAATGTAATTTAAATAAAACTAGCTTGACTTAGAGTCTTGACTTACACCCAGCGTCAAACTAATTGAAAGATTGATAGATATAAACAGTATAGTTCCCGGAATAATAGTAATAGGCTCCATTGGGACGTACCTACAACGTAAACGTATACTGTTGCCGGACAGTGACTGTATGTACATAATAATGTATTAATATTCAATCAACGTTGAGCGGAGAAAAAATAAAATGACCACAACTATTACGATCGGGTTATTGTCTTCATTACAAGTACATTATAATATACTTTATTCGACGACTAATCGAGGAATCGTATTCCGTTTGATTTTTCTTATTTGTTTTGTATGCTACTTTAGCAATAGGTATATTATATAGGTGAAACAATAGTATACCCTCGAAATCGCGTATTAAAAAGTTTACGTGCCATAGTTACGCGCTTAAACTGAAAACTCCCATTTATACTCATTATATACGCATACGTACCTATACTTACTGCACGTATATGCAGGGTAATATTCTCAAAGTGAAAATGTATACCAGTGATTTGTGTTTGATCGTTTTTCAAATTTCTTTCACTATTCAATATATCTTTTCATAGTCACATTTCCGTCCATCGTTTTTTCACGACGACAACGGCGGCGCATTTACTTTTGATTTTAAACTACCAAGGGATCAAGATGCTGAAAACGCATTGACCATGCATTTTTATTATTTTAAATTATAATTACTATACAACATACAAATGACATTTAACTGGCTCAGTGAAGCTGGGTGATGTCAACTGTATTCAACTGTCATACAATCATATAGTATCGTAGTGTTGGCTATGAATAGTTATTTTGGGCCGAAGGGCGAACAAAAATGTACCATATAAAATGAATACACTTCGACTTGATAATTTTATTGGTTCAAACTAGAAATTTCCTTAATTTTTTATTAACATGTCATATGATTTTCCGCAGTAAAAAATAACATTACAATTACTGTGGAAAATACTTTTTTCTTTTTTTTTTTTACGGCTAATTTCCAATTTAATTGATATGCGAATACGGCATGATATTATAAATCGACTATCGTATACGGCGGTGACGGTATAGTAGTTTTGGAAAATATTGTTTTAATCATTCATCATCATACGGTTTGGAGCAGCAGCTCCATTCGTGGCACGCATCCCCTATATTTTCATAGACGATGTATGCGTAACCGTGTGTACATGTGCTACGCTGACTACAATTTATCTAATACGCAAGGGTGGGTTTGAATTTTTCATAACTCATGAATTATAAATTTTTAAATTGCAATATCTATCGCGCAAGTATATAATATTTGTCCTTTAGAGCAAACGTCCGGCAACACGAAGTGATACGGTGCTTACCTACACCCGGGGGGGGGGGAGGGGGCATTTTTCTGCGATTGCAAAACATCATGATGCATGCGAACGCAAAATAATTATATATGCCGTTTACGTAGGGGGCCCGCTGCCGTGAATACGAAACCGAATACGATATTATTATTATTTTTTTCTATTACAAAATTTACAAGCTATGCTGCACAAGTAAGTGCAATATGTGCCGTGCAATAAGAAAATGGGATACAATAATAAAAATGATGAATAAAAATTGCACAGATTGTAAATGTTATATTTTAAATAAAAAAAACAACACATAGGCCGAGGCGTATTATTGCCAAAAACCTATCAACATATTTTAATAAACACTTAGTATATATAACAGATAAACATAAAATAAATTGTTTTAATTTAGATACGTAAAATTATGCGAAAAATGAATTTCCTCTATTAAGTTCAAATTAATGTACAGCATGATAGTAGTATTTTAGTTTGATGCGATTCTATTATTAACGGAAATGGTTGCACGTTAAGCTTTTGTTATTATTTACAATACAATTTGAAAATAATTACTTTTTACAATGTGTAATTGTTACATCATTGTGTATGACACGGTAAATTTATACTTGATTATTATTGTAATTATTGTATACTATAGTGTGTCGTTGATAATCGATATCGTTACTTATTTGAACAATATTATTACTAATTCAACTCTAAAGATTAAGTACAAAGTTATTATATATAAAAAAAAAAAACCTGCAAGATGTAAATACATAGAAACTCTTTGAAATTTCATCGTAATGAGTAATTACTTTTATAATTGTAATCCAATTTCGGAAAAATGCAATATGGAAATAAAACGTTTCTTAGAATGACTTATTTTTACTGATACAATGCTGGAATCAACAAAGAAATACGTTTTCACTGGCTAGTAAAATTAACCCGTTTTTGAAAGATGTGTGAAAACTGGGTAATAAAACGTTTTGCACCAAAAAAATATTGCTTTCCGCGTGCACATTTAACATTAGAATTAAACCGTATTGGCGAAGGGAAATGGTGTATTTTAAAAAAATCAAGTATGGAAATTAATAAACAAATAGATTTGTAGGTATTCGATACGTTTTGGAACAAATCCAACTGTTTTACATCTCAAACAAAGGGCATTGGAATATTATAATAATTACAAAAACGAATGTTTCGACTTTTCACCACCAACAATCAATATACATTTATCTGGGTCTTGTCAATTTTGTCAACAACACGTTTTAGCCTTCGATTATGCGAACAACACGAACAGATATGTCAGGAAGGCTGAATCCGTTGAATGGCTAGAAGTAGAACACCGAGTAATATTCAACTGTTTATTTCGTTCGCGCGGAAAACCCATAATAATACATTATATTAGTACATGGGTTGTTTACGCGTCCTAGCACGCTCCGCGAGTGAACAAATGATGGAAAAGGAAACTCGTTCGCGTGCACATAATTATAATATTGTTATTATTTCATCATATATGTAAGAAAAACTAACGAATATGCGTGTACAAAGAGTGTATTATGCACGGGATGCCGTTGAAGGGAAAAAATCCAATTCGCGTTAAGTATCTGCAAGAGAAATCTCTTTATATCACTATCTATCCCTCTTTCTCTCTCTTTCTGGTTTTTTTATCTGAAAATGGCATTTGCGATTATTGTTCATGTAGGCGTATATATTATTTTCACGATCGCAAATGAGCACGGTTAATGATACAAAAAAAAAAAAAAGAAAAAAAGAAGAAGAATAAAAACGGTTTAAAAATAAAACTGCAACCTGGCCGGGAAGACCGTGAATATTCGCATGTTGTTCAACAACAAAAGGAGTACGTTGTTCGTTGATATTACATTAAACGTATAATATACTTTATTTCTGGCATCGGCGCATGTTTCCCATTAGTCTTGAAGAGGGAATTTCACCGAGGAATGCAATTTTTTATTTTTAATTTGGTAGTAAAAGAAAAAAAACATTAGTCATGATAATACATTTACACCGGAGTAAAATGTGGTAGACCGAAAAATGTAAAGATCTTTATCCTCCAATGCGCATACATGTCACAATACGGAGTAATGTCCAGCTGACATCATATTCTGGATGATAATAATAACGGCCAAATGTCATTGGAATCGTTTCACATTCCAATATAGATGGTGTTCAAATATTCGCATATCTAATTATTATAGGAATGTCTTAATTGATGAAAACATTACAATAAGAGCACATAACAACAATAATAATGTACAAAAAGCGTATAGTGATTCCCGTTGATATTGTCATTTTATTGAATAAGATTATATTTTTAAAACTAAAAAGTAGTTCTTTAGTTCTCAAAATGTGACAAAACTTCTGTTGGAGTAATAATAATATGCAGTAGTGTTGTATAATATTTGTATAATACTACAGCACAACAAATACCATATGTTTTTCGTTAAAGAACGTCATACTGCGTAGTAAATTTGCCAGTATTAAAAAATATTATCATCCATAAACATAAAACAGTTTTATAATATTTTGAACTTAATGCTCGTCTCGGTTGCGACAATACAACGATCTGACACATTTGATATTGTATAAGCATTCTATCTTAGCGCGAACGAAGCCAAGCCAGTCGTCCAAAACTCGCAGTTCATTCGAACGATGGAAAATCTTGTAATAAAAAAATAATATAATAATATTAGATCCCGGAAAATATAATACGAATCAATGTGTTGCCGGATTGAAAAAAAAATTTATGAAGCGGCGTGACGACATGAACATGCGCGTATACAACCAAAGTTTGTGGTCAGTATAGTTCTTGCTAACCGATTGTGATTAAGACAGATCATAGGCCATATATTATTTTTCTAATTTAGTTTAAGTATATGCATAACTTATTTTTCTTCTTCAAGGCGTTTTACAGGCCATTTAGGCCCATTGCCGCAACAACCACTTGCCTCCACCGGTCTCTGTCTATTACATCAGTAATAATTATACATACAGCAATTACATGTATAAAGTAATTATTAATAATTACCTGTTATTTTTGATCATTATTAAACCATTTCATCACTCGGTATGCGCATGTCGATCAATTGATTATTGAGTTGTATAAAACTTACGATTGTAAAAAAGAATAATACACCCGATACGTCAATATATAGTGTGCTCAATGTCCTCATGGACGTTTACATAATAAATAAATAAATAAAATGAATAATACATGTTGTGCATACTGTTTTATGTAACTTTTGCAAAATGTATTGCACGTATAAAATACAACCGTCAACCGTGGTCCAAGAGGATAAATAATATAAATACCGGAATAAAAATCCAATACCATATTTTCTAGTGTCCACGTAGTGTATTAGGAATCTTAGTAGGAAATGTTTCTTTTTTCCGTTTAAATGGGTAACCGGCTCACAATAGCGACAGGGATTTCTACGTTGAATTCGATCATATAGCATCTTGGACGCACCACAAGCAGATGATTTGTTGTCGGATGTTATTGGACTGTACAACTGTACAAGTAATGAAAAAATCAAAAAAATCAAAATAAACTCCGCCAATAATAATCCGTCCGTTCACCTCGTGATTCCGTAAAGATTTTGAAACCAAAACCAAGAACACCACTATAAATATATTTATCTAGTTTTAACTATACTGTCTCGGACTATTCCAAAAATCATAAATCAAGTGGTTTCTCGCGTACACTATAAAGCTTAGTTACGAGACGTACGAAATAATGTGCTATTCAATGGATATAATAATAATATATAACATCCATGACATTTCTCCCGCGGTAATTTCATAAACAAAACGTCCATATTTTGGAGGGGAAGTAGGGGGGTGTCCGATGATTGCTAACGGATTCGGCTGGTATAAATTCCCGTAGCATACTCGTAACGGCCAGACGACGCTCTCGGTCCGGTCAAGTGACGTGTCTGATCAATACCGTCGACGACGGCCTTTTTGGCGCGCGCGTGTCTGGTTTTACCCTAACCTCCACAGTACGTATTGTATACGTGAGATGTAGATGTATGTGTGTGTGTGTGTGTGTGTGTAGGTGCATGAAGGGTTGTAACGCTTTTTCGAACTTTTCGTAATGCACGCTCGGGTGCGGGCACGTCGTAGGGTGAAAATAATATTATATACCGTTTGTACCGTGCCGGCCTCCTCCCAAGTGTTCGATTCAGGTTGAACACAATATAATATCGTCGTCAATTTATTATGCATTACATACTAAATATATAATGTATAGTATAATGTGTTCGGTCATAGTTGATTGTATTATCATATTATTATATAACGATCTGATAGCAATATGCGAATGCGAGTTTTACTACGTTTTCGTGCATCGCATCCGTGTTGATGACCAATTGCTGTCCATGTTGGTTCATATCGCCATAAAGACAAAACAAATAATAATCGAAATCAACTATTATTGTTTTGGTCACGTGGAATCAATATCTCCTTATTTTTGATCGCATACCAATAACGGCCATATCGGTACTGAAAAATATAAGTAAAATGCTCAAAGCATATAATATTATAATATAGGTATACAAGTTAAGCAGGTAATGATCGTTTATTGTCCCAATAGTTTTGGGACAGTTACCGTTTTATTATAATTTATAATCATCGCACATATGCATAATATGTACTACAATAATTATGATAATGTCATATTGCACTATTATATCAACAGCATTACCGTTAAAACACGATGGTCATTAATAACTGCCATTATAGTGTACACTTTATTATTGTGTTATCAATGTTGTTTTCTTTAGAATTGACTTTGGCGTCGGGCCGGAGTCTAATATAATATTTTCATAAATAATTTTTCACCTAACCTGTTTGGGTAATACACATGCTCAACTTTTACAATTAAACTGTTCTTATTATTACCTATATTTGAAGATACAACTGTACAGTAAAAATAATATACTCGTAGTAACAAAAAAAAAAACTACAAAGTAAAGATATAACTGCTGTAATAAGTTCGGAATAAACAGTATACGAGAGCTCGCCGAAATATTGATGCATCATAATCAATCGATTGGCTCTATAAATCGTATAATTTATGCTACGAGCAGCCGCATGTATATATGGTAAAAAGAGTTTCACAAAACCAAACGTGATTCGGAAAGGAGTTTTAAAACGGGTGAATATAGAGTGCGGAAACGTTTGTATGTACCTACGCGTCTATCAATAATTAACCTATACGTTTATCATAATAATAACACGCTATAATATATGTATATATATCTTAAGATCCTTTACTTACTTACTAAAATTTTGTATCCCTGGAACAACACAGAGTTTGGCTTGATTTATATTTTATTCATAAGTTATTAAATAGCTTTATTGACTGTCCTAACTTCTTAAGTCATCTATCGTTCAATGTTTCCTTAGTTCACAATCGATCAACAAACCCATTTTATTTCAAAACTACTAATAATGCTACTAACACACCACTTTTACGAATCATGAACACTGTAAATAATTATAACCTCAATTTTTTTTGTTCTATCTCGTTTTACTCATTTAAAAATCATATTTCCACTATTCTATACGTTGATAATAATTGATGATATAAATTGATTTAATATTCTTAAATTTTATTTTGTTTCATTTGATTAAATATTTTATTGTTTAAATCTATTTTCGAATACTACCAATATATTAAATATTTCATGTAAATGGACTCAAACCCGTATGTATATATTATATATACTAGCTGAAATGCTGAATTACCCGTCTTTGCTGGCTTTAAGTATAAAAAATGTATGTACTGTTGTTATTTGGCAAGATTAAATATTGTTTAATTAATTTAAATAAAATTTAAGTAAGATTGTTTAAAAAATATTTTATATATATTAATTATTTATTAAGCTTAAGGATAATTCTTTATATCCTTGTGAATATATAATAAAGATAGACCATTAAGCCTATTTAGACCTATTGCATTTCTTAAGTAGATCTTAGTAGTGGTAAAGTAATAACAATTTGCATCTATTTTGAAATGATTGGGTTTCAAGCTTTAAAAATAATATTTTCGAAAACTGTTTCATAGTGCACTAATACATGGTTTATGTATATTTAATTTACTAAACTTAACATTGTTCATAAGTTTCAAATGAATCGATCTAGTGATTTTGGCTGTAGTTAATGTATACTTAATTTCACACGGGGCAGTATTGGTTAGGTCATAGTTTTTAATGAAATACCAACTTATACTTTTTAAAGCCTAGTTATGCTTGGTTATCCAGGAACCTAATACTTTGGTATATTTTTTTTCATTATCGGTTACCAAGGTTAATATTTTTGTGTTTATTTTTTGATAATGGATAATATACATTATCTGGTGAAAGTTTCGAGTCGCTATGACGACCAAAATATCAGTCACCCTTTACAGCTTGAATTAGGAACACCTATTCAACTTTCTTGATTTTTTCTTTTGCAAGAATCATCTTCTGACAATCACGAACTTGACATTATAATAATAATCTAGCCTCAACATTTCAATTCAATAACTTAAATAGGTTCGGTTCTGCGTTTACTATTGCTAAAGTACACTTTCCTTTATATATATATATATATATATATGATGTATCATTGTACGCTAATAAACCGTGTTCTCCGTTTCACATAGTACGTATCGTACACTTTACATAATATGGTTTTCGTTTTCGGCAAATGATTCAATGCAGCAATATACATATTTTACATACATATCATACGAATAATAATAATAAAAAACGCTCTCCCGCGTTCCGGGAAACTGCAGGCAAACTGCACATAAAACGTATCCCGAGCGCTTTACGCGCCGCTGCGTTCAACTACGTGTATCTATATATTTTATTATTATTATTATTATTATCATTCTTGTATACATGTACATGATATTGTATACTATTATCAACTGTACTATATTAACTATATGATATTCATCGTCGGCCGCGGTGCATCGTCGTCGTCATCGCGTCGCCGTTGTCGCCGCAGCCCGTGACCAACAAACGCGAACATTATCTGGCTGGCACGCGCGCGCGTGTATGATGTGTATTTTCCTTTTCTTCGTCGTGTGCACAATGAACAGACATAAAAACTTCACGACCGCATTAAAATATATATATATATATATATATATATATAACATTCCCACCACCATCGTTTCCAAGTTACCACGTTTAAAGTCACATACACACACACACACACACACACACACCCGCTATATTATTTATGGTCCACCGTATCCTTTGCCCTCGCGTCTCGTCTATACACCCGTCCTTCACCCTTAAATCGTCATAAACCCCGACGATCGTTCGATCGTTCTCCCCGCACGACAAGACATATATTATTATGTAATGTACGCGTGAGCTTTATTGCTAAGCATCGTCGGAATAATCCAAGACTATCGATGGTGCAATCGTTTGCCCACTCGTTGCGCGCACCCCTCTTGCGTATACGCGGCGGCGCTCGCATGTTTTCCAATAATATACTCGTTTTGACGATGCACTCGTGTGCGTCCGACCAAATTTTTAAATCTAATAAAAGTCCTGCGCTCACTATAACTGCTGCAAAAGTATATACGTGCATTGTTGTGCGCACGTGCAGTGTACTTGTCAAACATTCCATTGTAGTGGTAGTGGTGGTGGTGGTGGTAAAACGCGTCGAAGAAAATCAATGACCACGTACCGACGAGGGGTATAATAATGCATGGTTCCATTTAATGTTTTGAAATCGGTTTCTTTTAATTTGGACGCGGATACGAACTAGTGAGATCATAAAATTGTATAATATGTACATTAGTCGATGTGTAAACGTTTAAAAAGAGTTCGCCAAAACGTACTTAAGATCATATAATATTTGATAACCGAACTCAGATAGCTAGTATATCTATTTCTTTTTATTTTTTATCAACCATAATAAGTTTTCGTCAAATAGTGAAAAATTGTAAACACTCATTTCATAATAACGACATATCCTGATACCGAACAAAGACGAAATTTATAAAAATCAAAGTATATAATTAAGTAATATTCAACTTTAATCGATTATTATTCAAGCGAATCGACTTGTATTTTAGCGTATTCAAATAAAATTCTGAAAATCTTATCTGATTAAGTTAAAAAATAATTTCAAGTACTTATGACTGATAGTTTTTTAAACGTACTCGAATATTTCTTCAAATACTCGGATCGGATCACTTTCCTCGAACACGTCGATCATATGTATATATACCTTCTGTTGTACAGTGTTCTGTGCCATAAACGTATACGAGATAATGTTATGTTGCAGTATAATACGGAAACATCACGTTTATGTTGAATTTGCGTTTATGCGATATTCCTGGTGCTGCTGAGTTCTATACCCGGTACTTGTGACTAAACTGGGTACGTTTTACAACTGTTGTTTTGTGCGACATTGCTTTGAGACGACAGCAATTAAATATCATGTTCATTCATACGATTTAATCGGAACTTTAAATGGTTACACTGACATGAATCGAACGTTCTATATATGTTAAATGGACACCATAATATTTGTTACAAAATTTAGATGAGCGAAACTTGTGAACACGAGCGTATTATTTCATTTCGCGCGAAATGATGATTTGAGACGGACCAAAAACCGTTGTAGGTACACAGCTACATGAGTCTTCGACAAACCCCAATAGAAGTATATTTCATATATTATATGTTATACATGGATGCTAGATGTATACATATTATTATGTACTGTGTATATACCAACCTACATACACACGTTATAAATTTTACACGGTTCGTGTAAGAAACGCCGACGGCGAGTGTGTACGACGCGAAATGTTATGCATACACGTTATACCTATGCGTTTGAATATTATTAAATATGTTACGCTACACGTGGATCCGTGGCGCAACGTTTCCCTTCAAGCTCTCGCCCGAACGAATGCATTCGGTCCCGTCCACAAAATAATAAATGAAATAAATTTAATATCCAAATACAGACAGCGTGGCGCGTATTATTAATATTATTTATTATCATTGCTGTCATCGCTTCGGTCGTACAGATGACGAGAACGGTGAACGCATTATTATGTTTTACGGTTTTACTCGATTTCTCTTCCTCTCTTCTCCTACCAATAATAACGGTTTTTCGTTTAATTTCTCCGGTAAACCGTTGAAATGTTATGATCAGTGTGGTGAGAACTTGGTGCACAATAATAATGACAACGCTGCACACATCGCGGGAACTTTTCGAGGAACACCGTCTTTTTCTTATATCATCCAACGATTTATATGCATGTATTATATATAAATGTGTTTACGCACGCGCTATAACGATGCGTGCAAGACGAAACTTTGAAACGCATTAAAATCGGTTAAGTTAAAATAAAAGGATAACACTGCAGGCTCTCCTCTTAGCAGTATGATATAGGTATACTAGACGGCACCAACAGTGCACTGCAAAAACTTTTCAACTAGTCGTGGAGACACGAATGAGTCGAGAAATCGTAGAGCAGCGTGCGTGTCAAATTTCCTCACTGATATCCTACGGAAGGTCATATAATATTTTATAATATACAAATAAGACAACCCCAATCCATTTTAAGTCTTAGTTAGGCGCGTAGACAGAATTGTGCCGAGGAGAGAAGGGGGAAAGTTAAAATGAAATTTTCTCCTTCCGAAATTGGATCTTTTTTTTATATTGCTTTTATTTTTTAACATTATAGCCAGACAATTAAAATAATAAAAATAAAAGATTAAAAAACAAGTGTATGTAAATAAATAAAAGAAAGAGTTGGATCATATGACAACAGTAAAATAATTTATTAAAACAACATTATATAATACATTTAAGATAAAAAAAAAATCTTTCGTTTTCAATATATTATTTTTTAAATAAAAATAGTATGCCTATATATTATTATAGTATTTACATTTAAATATAATATAGTGTTGTCGTGTATGAATAGATACGGGAAAATACAATGTTTCACGTTTGGCCGTACGAATGATACTCATGATTTAAGAGAATATTGTTGTCCACAGAACTATTGTAAAAATCTTATCACATGGCATAGGATATAAATCCAAAAGTCACGTGACATTTTACTGCTAAAGCGCAACCTGTGGGTGATATCAAAACTAGTAAAGAGATAAATAACCATAATAAAGTGAAGAATCCTTTATTTTTCCCCACTTATCAGTTAGAAATTTCGAGTTGTTTTCCATACACGCGTTTACGTATGTAAAATACTTAAACTCCTCTTGTTTTCTTAACATTTGTCCTTTTCTTATCATTTACTGTGAATAAATAGTTCACTACGGGCGCTAGTATGAAAAAGTCTTATTGCTGGATCCTTAGTCATCTTATCATTGCTCGTTGAACAACCTCTATGATATCATCTTAAATGGTGGTAATAATACTACATCGATGCGCAATGTTATGCGTACAACGTTTTTATAATTGGAATATATTACGTTACCATACGTATAAAAAATTCAGGGAAATGTAATATAATTTCGTCGATTGGCATTAATGCGATGGTGGGTTGTGGCGGACGTGTGTTCGTGTGAAAAGTTTACCCGGAAAACAGACGAACAGACGACTATTGTTGTGACAAGCGTATAAAGTCCATTGTTTGGAAAATGACGGTTCGATACAAGTTTTGTTGGTTTTGTGCACGCGTGTTTTTTTTTCCCTCTGCGTCCTCACGATCCTCGTTCTGCAAAAGAATCGTACTCCCTTTACAACCTCCATCCCCCCCATATCTACAGGTGATTGCAGTAGATTGCACGTACTTATATATAATAATAATATATGTAAGGAGTTGGAATAATATGAAACAATGTGCTCTATCATCTGTCCGAAAAACTTTGGGCGGAAAACCGTCCCGAGAGTCATCGTGTCGATGTTTAACGCTCAAATCTCATCGCCGTCTCTACAAAATTAATGTACCTATATATTGTACTTTGCAGAATTATTTTAAATCGTTTCGCACGCACCGTACGTATACGTGTAAAACACAGATTATTGTGTACCAAGTTTCGATAACATCGAAGACATGCACTCGCATAGTCTTTTAAATCCGTACACTACTTGACGTTTTGTCTCTTTATATATATTTTTTTTCGCTCCGATCGTGTAAAGCAATAACTGGAAGTGATTCGAGTTTGCTTTCAAAAGCTTACTTAAACTTCTTTCTGTACCGTGATAAGATCTCGTCCTGCACAACTATCAGTAACTTTGAAATATTTTTTCTATCGGTTTCCTGCCGCAATATCTATATGAGTAATTGTATTTTAAACATTTTAGTCGTAGTTTTTTCTCGACCAAACCAAACATTATCTCCTTGTGTATAGTAACAATGAAATATTGAAGTAATTAGTAATTTTAAGTCCAAGATTGGTTTGAGCAATAAATACAATATAATATCGTTAACGTACATGCACGTCAATATAAATAGACATTACTACAACCCTTGTCTCCACAACCAAGCCTATGTAGCTTCCGTGGGGACAATAATTTTATAACAACGTTATTATTATACCTATTATAATATAATATATATATATATTTAGGTATTATCGTACATTGTGTTCATACTTATCAATTTAAATGAGAATGAATTCAATGTCGAATATGGAAAAAAAAATTGAAAAAAATTGTAATAAATTAATAACAATTTAATTCTCAATAATTTTCTAGTAACCGGCATAGAGTATATATATATATATATATAACATGAATATCGGAACCATTTTAAGTAAATTTAGTTGGGAAAATCTGGAGGTAATTCGGTCAACCATTTTTTAAGAATTATGGGAGCCTATTTGGGAGTCTAATGGTAGGCAATTCGAGAGTCTAATGGGAAGCAATTCATGTACAACCGCAAATCAAGCGGCACAACAACGTTATATCAGTGGCATTTCCAGTGGATATTGTATTATTGACAATGATATAGACTTAGGTCCACCCGGTTTTTAAAAATTGAAATATTCACTATTAATAACTTTAGTATATCGTTTAATTGTAAGCTGTTCATAATTTTATAAATGCTTTTACGAAATATTCAACGAAGTTAACTGAAACAGACAAGAGAAAAATTATAAAATATAAATACTATAATATCTAAGCCAAGTTTTATTCGTCATGTGTGATGTGTGTGGTTTCTTTTTTTTGTATGTCAATACGATTTTAACCTGAAAGATTATTGCTTCGATCATCAACGGTATATATTTTATATTTTTAATAGCATATTTTGTTTATTTGGCACCTATTAAGAGGTCATCTATTTTTAAATTTCTTAACAGTTTTCCAATTAATTAGTAACTAAAAATAGTAATCGTTGAGACTTGACGTTTTCACAGAATTTTTTTCTTTAGAAACAATTTATTTTATTTATACATTACATCAATATTTTAATGAAAATATTCATAAAATTAATTTATTCCTTAAAGCTAAGCTTATGATAAGATAAATGAGTTAGACAATTTTTTTAGAAATTGTAACTTACAATTTTAACCTTTATTTTATTTTATTTTTTTTTTTGTGTGTGATTAACTTGGATATCATAAGCTCTACTTTCACGCTTATTGTATGATTACAACTATTTTTTTTTCCGATGTATTCAATATGGCTAATTGTTTGTACAGCAACCTGTAAATCTTTTAGAGTCTTATAGTTACTAGTATTGGAGTCTTATAGATCATTTTTTTTTTTTAAGACAAATTCTTCCCACTTAATTTTGTTATATTTCCAGAGGTCTTGTTCATTATCTGCACAATCTCCCTGTGTTATTAAGCCGTATTGAAAAGTCGATTAATACAAAGCATTGTATACAGTGCACATAATTTCTTTAGGTAGAATTTTATTTAGTTTGTACATTTTAAAAAGAATTGATCTTAAACGCATAACCATATCACTAATATTCATATTCCAACGTACAATCCATAGTTATACCTAAGAATTGTACTATGCTTATAATATCACCATTTTACGGGTTCTCTGTGTATAATGTACTATTATTTATAGATACTTGAAATGTTCATGTTTATAAGTTTTTTTTTTATTAAATTTTCTTTTATGATAATGAATTATTAAATATTGCCTTCACTTTTAATAGACTTTATAAACTATAATAATGTAGAGGATAAAAGTGTGTATCAAGTAAGAATCTATAAGTATTTATCCTGCTTGTGAAGATCTACAACAAAACATTTTACATCTTACACTTATATTTTACAAATATTTTACACTTATTAACAGGCCCATTTTATATTATTTGATGTCGAGCACGTCACTTTTCTAGAGTCGTAACTCATAATGCTAGATTATTATAGGTAATAGATGATCATTTAGTAAACATAAAAAACGTGACATAATTTGACATGCTTTAAAACGTAAAGACATATAGATAGGCACTGTACACGCAACGAGGAAAGACTTACCGTTCGAGGGGGATCACAATAGTTCCAAGCGCTGCAGTGACAATACACAAGTTACATACATCTGTGGTATGAGCTTTTCATAGAACCATACTGCAGCCCCTGTATAAATGTTATAAAGAGTGAATCGTTTTATAATATATTTTCAGCGTATAAGCATTCCAAAATCGGGGAATTTAATATTAATTAATAATAATAGTAAATTTGAACCGAATTGTAAATATTCTCAAACTGATTTTTGACCAAATTTATATTTGAGCAGAAAAAAAAATAAACATTTTAACCATCAAACTTTATAATATGCTCTTTGGAAAAATGATATTTTCTTAATCCATATATTTTTTTCGGTTTTTGTCATCTATTTATTATAAATATTTTCAGAATAGTATCAGCGTGACAGCGCTTTGTGGTCAAATGCGATTACATTTGATATTTAATCATTTCAAAAAACATCCCCTTGACGCAAGAAATTCTTGAAAAAGCTATTCTAAAATTAATTCATTGTGCGACTTTAACATCAAATTTAAATGCAATTCGGTTCGATTTCGTTTTGACTGAATGCGCTGCAGTGTGCTAATAATCAATTTTACATATTACACATCAATATTGTCACTAAGAATAGTTTTCCCCTTCTTTCAAATGCAATTACATAACAAATAATCAAATTTGAAACATTTCAACTTCTATCACATTCCAAACCGTATTATTGACTGTATAGTATAGTGTTATAATATAATAATTGTAAGTCGAACGTTTTTCCAGTTCGTGATCGTAAGCACTATTAATTGTCGATAACTTACGATTGGGGACAATATAACTATCGAATATAAATGCTGAATACCTACCGATGTTCGGTTCGCAACAAATCTCGTGATAGAGTTTCAATTCAAACCTTATCGTTACTTATCTATTTGTAGTGGTATATGTATGCATAATAAGCTGTAGTGGAAATAAATAATGCTTAGTATGCAAATCGGCATAATCAAACAACGATTTTAATACCGTCTCGGTAAGAACTGTACATTTTATCTCCATAAACAACAAACATATATATATATTATACAATTTATTATGCTATACGAAGACGATTGCACTGCTAAAACTTGTGATCGGCCGATCCGATGTAAAACACGGGTCCGTCCTGCCACGTCTCTGTCATCTATATAACATGCGCGCGTAGGTGCTCTGACGAATGCCGCACTGCAGCGATCAGCCCACCCGAAACTATCGACGTTTAGCCAGGAATCAGCTTTTCCATTTAAATATCCCAGTTCACTTATGCCACGTAAAGGGGTGTAATTTTGATGAAAAAACCGTTAGTGCTTAAGCTCTCATGAAAAAAAAAAAAATTAAAAAATACTTGTTTACAAACAGTCGTTTTTGGATGAAAAAAAATTAAATAAAATAAATTTTTTTAAAATTTAATGATAGTAACCAAAAACTTTAATACCTACATAATATTGTTCAAATTGCTACATTTTTACATTTGTATTGTACACAAGCAAAACTAGGTAAATTAGGTAGTTTATGATGATTAGAAAAACAATTGATTTTTGCTACAATATAAAATACAACTTAAATCGGCTATTATGATTGCGTTTTTTACATTTTATTTGTATCGAAAACTTACCTACATATTGTTTGTAGCTGTCGACTGGCAACAACCGGTGACGATGAAAAATAATAGGAAAACTATTATACGTATAAATAAACTATAAACTAATAACCATATACAAATTAATCGGATATTATTTTATTTAATATGTAATATATTTTAGTATTAATTTTCTAATAAAATAAAATAAAAATATGTAAATTGTTAATATTTGAAAATGTATTTGAGAAAATCTATAGTATTATACAATATTGGAATCTTTTTCTATTCAGAAAAACATATTTTCAATATAGAAACAAAAAAACAATTTGGAGGTGCTAATTTTAAAACTAAGGGTGTTAAGCACATCCGAGCTCTCTCTTCTCCTTATTGTACCTATATAAATTGGCCACATATAAATAATTCAAGCCATTTATTATTTTCTTATAATTTACATAAGTATACATTTTATCTAGAGCTGGAAGTATCGTATGAATTACGCACTTTGTCATTAATAATTATTCATATTAGATACGAGTAGTTTAGTTGTTGGTCGGTGGCAGTAGACGCGATCGGTTTCGTGTATCACTGCAGACAAACTGCACTTGTTGAAATGAGTGGAAAAATAAAATAAATGTAGAACATCGCGCGTACAGCTGATTTTTGTTAAAAGTCATCAGAAACATCACGTTAATGCCCTTCAGTGCACGATTTCACGTGAGAAATAATATATATATATATATATATATATATATATATACTATACTATATTATGAAGAAGTAATATTTCTATATGTCCGACCTAATCTAAGAAGTAATATTATGTAAAAACATTTCCGCAGTGTACACGCTGTGCATACCGTGTAAACCGTGCGAATTACGAACAACTATCTCATAGTCACACAATGCGTCTTCCCGTGTAATTGAAACTTGTGCATATCATAATAATGCTCGACCGTATAAAGTTTATATTATATTTTGGTACCTATATAATCTAGACTAGGGAGAAAAGGAAAAAAATAAAATAAAAACATAGCACACAACAAGCAACTCACCTAATGGTAAAAGGTCAACCGTTTATGATGTTAACGGACAACCGCTTGCATAGTATCCTGTGTCATAAGATGATAAACCATACGTTTGCATTTATTAGTATTGTGCACGCGGATGGTGATTGTTCTGTACAATACATAATAATATAATATAATATAAACATATATCCTATATGGACGACTAATATGATTATGTATTCTAAAAATATCTTGTAATAGATTATGCAGATTGTTTGTGGAAAAATCCGAATTCCGCGAGAACAAATCATTGGCTTATTAATATCAACAGTAGAGATTTGAAAAGTCGTCTGCGAATCAACGGATTCTACCTATAAATGTTTTTTTAGACCATGTGTATGTGTGTGTGTATAGATAAATAATTTTATTGAAGATTGACCTATTTCGATCAAATATTGTATAAATTAAAATTGTCTTTCAAATCGATTTACTGATTGGTAAGCAGAAATAAAATCTCGGGAAAGATTCCAAAATATCTAGGAAAAATTAATAAAATTTACAATCTAATCCAGTCTTTTTTGTATTAAATATAATACTTTTGTTATTAATTGTAATCAATACAATAATACCTTATGGCGTATACGACTACCACAGTATTTTTAATACAGAATGTTTAACGGATTTTTATAGTATTTTCACTTTGATGGATTAAAGTATTTAAGAGTACATAATATAATAATTGGGTTTTTTATGATATAATAATACTATTGATGGATATTTATTGCTATATTTCCATATAATGCAATTTTTCCAAGTTTTTAGTTTTACTTCGATATAATTTTGAATTTGACGAGTGTAGAAAATGCAGAACAGCACACGTATATTGATTTTCAAATGATATTTTTATTTTTTTGTGCACACTTTTGATGCAGTAAAAATGAGCCGAAAGTTTAGTGCGATATTATATCTGACGATATCGAAAACATGATAAAAAGAGCATATAAACTGGTCAACTTTCGACTTTGTTATCAGTTTTTAGCAGAAAGAAAAACTTGTAAAATGTTAAATTTTTTGAGCAAGCGTTTCGTCAATATAATTTCGATAAAAACATAAAAGGGTTCTGGTTCAACCGCTTTGATTTTAAAACGCAATTTTATTACTATATTATATTTTTGCCACGAATATATAAAAGCTCTCGGGATCCTAAAAAAATCATGGTTTTTTTACGATCACTTAATAACTCTACTACACATTAATGTATTATAATGTTATATATGTATAAAGATTATGGCAAACCTGGCTTATCGTAAACATAATGGGATATTATAATTCGTTTCAAGCTCAGATACACACTCTGTGTCTCTCTCTTTCCCTTGTATCTTATTGGACAACCTTTTCGTTTAATAATTATCATTGTTATTATGGACATCAACGAATCGCATTAAGATCAGTTCTATTGTATATACGGTACAGAGCGACGGAACGCATATCTTGTATTGTAGCAACAACAATAAGGGTTGATGTGAAATATAATACAGTTAATAATCATTTGATGTTTACGAATACCGAGCAGACAGATAATGATTTTATTGCCTTTGAATTTTTATTATTGTTTATTCGTTTGTGCAAACACTACGAACGCCAATTAAACGGCATGGGTCTTTAGCAGTGCGTTTTCACGTTTAAACGACGCTATATGGCAAGCGACAGTGGAATAGGTGCGCGTTTGTCCTTTTTCGTTCACTTCTGCCTGCACTCACTGCGTACAATAATGATAATTATGGTGTCTCAGCGATCGTATAATGTTTTCTGCGCTCGCCCGTTTGTTTACCATAAAATAATGACTGGCTTAATATGATGGATAACACGCGAGAAACAATCGATTCCAGGGAGTGGAGCTATAACGAATGAATTAATCATGAGCTGCACAGCAACGACGATGGGCTTTACGATAGTGCTATGCGATATGATACGTGTCGTTCCGGTATAGACGTGAATGTATTTTTAAACTAGTTATTCATGGACAATAAGTTAGTCGGGGCTTGCGATACTAATAGTTTCCGTTATAAATCTGAAAACTTTTAAGACCGTTCGTTTGTATGACGCGTGTTACACTAAAAGCAGCGCGGTCTGCAAACAACACGCACATCGCCGATAAAACATTGTTAAGAAGTGAAAAGAATAAAAACAAACTCTCCAAGTTTTTAGGTTGACCCGGACAAGATTTATCGATCGAAATTAATACTCGTTTGCTGTTCAAAAACATCAGCAGTAAATCTTATTTTAGTTGTACACAAGTGTGTGTGTGCTTGTACAGTGGTGAAGATATAATTGTGTTCTGGGGAAGGTTTTGAAGAATTCAAAATCAATAAATATTTTCAATGTTTAATATAACTAATGCATCAAGATTTTGATGATTAATTCCATCGACTAATTAAAAAAAAGAAACCCATAGTTTACAAAATGAGTCGTCTTCTTTTTTAGAATATGTTAACCGGGACCATCGCAAAAACTAATTAAACTGAAATTTGCTTGTTTGCCCATTTTACTTTTTTCGGATTTTTTAGAAATGGGAAAATTAAACTTTAAAATATCTGGTACCCAGATATTATTTATAACTGTATTAATGTTGCTGAAACTGAACGAACGGTTCGCAAAGTTTGGAAAGTTGTTGATACTCGAATTGTTATATAACACTCAGAAGTCATAATTGTTAAATTTAAAAGATATCGAGGTAGATAATGATTCAACATATTTAACAACAGATGCAATATCGTCAACGGGATTTTTCGGCTGAATTTTCTAAAAATGATAAGTGAATATGAATTAGATATGTTTGAAAAGATCATTATTTAATCAAGCAAAACGAAGATGACGAAAGGAAAAATAATAATAATACGATATACGTGTCGCCTCAATGGAGACAGACGAACGAATCGAGACAAAAATAAGATATAGTCGATTGACGGTCGTCGCACTATAACAATAATAACAACGCGTAATCAGTTCTGCAGGTATACTAATATCATTATAAGTTACCCATGTATTTTTATTTTAAAAGAACTAGTAAGTTATTTATAGTTAAGTGTGTATTACTTACCTTAAATACAAACCATATTTTACTATGTATAAAAATTACCTTTATTTTTTGCTTCTGGGGGGTTTAACCCCCCTCTCACTATCTACGCCACTGTGTGTGTATGTGCGATCGAGTGTGAACACATCTTATTAACTTCTGTCACTCGGTTGCACATTGCATCGTATAACGATCGATCAGTGTGTATTAACTATAACTATGTACTAGGTATTTAGATGAAAGCTCTGGTAACTATAGCAGTGTAAGGGAAGGCGTACTTCCGAAAAATCGTGTTTTATGAAATTCAAACGTGACGACGAAAGAAAAGATATCCCACGCATTTGATAAACTATAGGTATCTACAAATAATATAAAAACCGGAGAGGCACGTACGCCCCTTTGATTTACGTTGCTCGCGGGGTATGCGTACAATACGTACAATATGGATTTGTTGATACCGCGGATACCACGGAAACCGCGGATACCGCGTTATACTGCGCGCGCGTCTACTATATTATAATATACAGTGCGTATTTTATGTGTGCGCAGGAAATACCCATTCAGGTGGCGTTGCAGCGCAAGAAGAGTCTGCCGGACGTGCAAGTGCCGCTGAACGCACCGGCGTCCATCACCCGGGAAGAAGTGTCCGTGTTGAGTTCGGCCCGGAGGGAAGAGATGCGCCGGGTCGAGGAGGAAAACGAACGACTCCGAGCCAACCCGCTGCTCTATCTAGTCAGTCCACACATGAAGGTACGTACGTGTCCGGCCGTTGATTGTCCGACGGCAAAGATTGTTGACCGAATAATATAATAATTCATAACTATTCCAATTCGCGGTTTTTCAATATACACTATAGGACAAAATCACTCTTGTCCCGGTAGGCGACCCCCCCCCTTTTACGATAAAAGAACATATTGTTTAATAATTTTTTAAATTCTGAACGGAGTGATGGAATCTATTGATTTTACAATGATGTTTTTTTTTTTTGTTTTTTTTTTATGCCTGTCATCACGTTTTGGGACAATAAAATTGCTTCGATTTTCTTAAACAGCAACTTTTCTAAAAGTAAAATGAATGTAAATGGTACTTGGGCGAGTCAAAAATTCAACTTTTTCAATACTTTTTAAAAGCGTCGAAAAAAACGATAAAAAAATTACGAAAAAACGGGAAATTTTACGCAAATTCACGTTTTAAAAAAATACATTTTTTTTAAATGCTCTAATTCAAAAACGAAAAATCGCAAACTCTTGAAATTTTCACCAAATCTTTATATTGGCTTTTTCTATACATGGTTAAATTTTCAAATTATTTTGACATATCTATAGATAATTTAAATTTTTGATTTTTGTAAGTTTTTTTTTTGAAATATCTATAAAATTTTATGGCTGTTCGAAAACTCTTGAACATTTAATACAATGTTTATTATAAGTTTCGTAACTATAAATTCGTATTATAAATTATCGTAATTAAAAAACATCGGAGATCGTTTAACTCAAATTGTTTTTATAAGCCTATGAAGTTCAAATTTGTATAAAATGTGTCAAAATCATGCTAATTTGCAAGTTATTTTGTAGTTGAAAATTCATAAAAAAATTTTAGTTGATACTTAAGAATTAAAATTTTAACATTGGGTTATCCATAAAATACTCTACAAAAAGCTTTTAACAATTTCTACTGGACTTTAAGAAAAAAATTTTATGACGTTTGAAATTTAAATGTATACGAAATTGCATACTATTGCATTATATTTCAATTTAAATATAAAATACTATATTATTATATAACCATTTTAGACCAACATATCATCTTTGTTCAGAATCGTTATTTGTATATAATGATACCTATCATTGCATTCAAATTTAACAAATCCATTGTAATGTTCTATCCTATGAACGAAGTGCACTCCACTCCCAACTGTACAGCAGAGCGAGGCTCATCCGGTTATTTTTTATTGTTAACTATATCATTTAATTTAAATAAATACCTATGGTTTATCGACAAAAGATTATCGCAACGATAATATACTGTTCACAGTCATTAACCTATATTTTCCGGCAACACATAAGAACAAATTTCCCGTTCTTGAAATAAAAGCATATAAGCAAACGATAAGATCACTAAAATATATATATTCCTTGTGATTAGTTTACGAACAACAACCTATCAAAAAATTTTTGCGACCCTGGGAAATACTGTATAATAAGTATTGAAATATGAAAAAAAGGCACGTCTGTTCGATTATTGTTGGATGTTTTTTTTTTTCCTTTGTTCTCGCGCCCGCCTATAGTACTGTCGTCCGTATGGTCATTATTATGATTAAACGATCAGTATTTAGCGAAAAAGGAAAATAATTATACGTTAGGTGTAGTTATCGAAGTCAATTATACCGAGCATTTGTGAAAATAAACTATTACAACACTACAAATTATAATACAATTAATACAATCCTGAAAAATTATATGATTCCTTTGGGATGTTTCTTCAATCTAGACTTCCTGTTTGTATATAATCTATCAAAATCACTCTTATTGTTCAAATTGCTACATATTGTCTGGATATTAATTATGTTAAAAAAAATCTTGTTTTTGATACCGAATAGAATAGAAAGCATTTAAAGCAATAATTAGTAAGATATTCGACAACAGTTGACCGTAATCGTGTGTGTTCTTTAGTTATTATTTGATAAATCCGACATCTTTTACGAGTTTGTTCGCAAGAATACAAAAAGAATTTAAAATTTCTTACACTAGCTTACATAGATAAAACTTAATTTTAAGTTGATTTTTTTTATTTTTGTTCATAAGAAAAATGTTTGGGGAAAAAAATAAACTATCAAAAATTTAAATTGTTAAAAAATAAAAATTGTACACACAAATACTATGCATAATATCGTTGAGTGTACAGCATTGCAGAGAATAATAAAAAAATATTACAGGTGGATATAATATGAGGTGATTGATTTTTACCTTTAATAGAGCATTTATTATTTTTTCTCGGAGTTCAAAACGAAAAAAAATACCAACAAAGCTATATACATATTTAATTAATATAATATTATTATAGTTGGTTTTGAAACATTGTCCATGTATAGCAAGCATTCAATCGGATATCCGTATGATTTGAATCCAAAGATTGAGTGTCAACGGACAGCAGAAAAAGAAAATACTAGAAAAAAGTGAGGGTGGTTTTTTGAAAACAAAGGGTGCATAACTCCTTCCCAACACTCTCGGCACACGATAACGTATCTATATATGTATATATTCTATAAAATAACCATAATTTAATATTTTCCAAGTGACGGTTGCGCAATGATTATACGAACCGTGGCGATGATGCATTTAGATATAATATTTCACGGTCCGTCGATGACACTTTACCGAACCCCTTTACGACGGAAAACGTCGATTTTCGTTTCAGAAATATTAACACCCAAACGGTTTTTATACAATAGCAACTACGTAATAGGCGCAGGCGATTTGTTCTGAGTTTATGCTCGTTTATGCGCGGTTTTCGATTTACATATATTATACAATGTTTTAATGATAACCACTTGCTGTGTATATATTTATGTAATAAACGGATATTGCCGTGCGACCGTCGTATGGGATGAATGAAGCTCACTATAGAATCAGCTCGATCATGATGACGCACGCACATCCGATTATGGTATTCGATTTGCATGTGTCATATTCCGTCTCGTGCGAATTGTCCAACGCGGTCAATTATCGTTACCAATGTAATAACTTAATGTTTTGACTTTCACATTTTTGTGCACTCGCTCGTAACAGCAGCCAGGTTTTGAAAAACAAAAATCTTAAGCGACCGAGTAAACAATTTATTACTACTCCTGTGGGTAGGGCGAATATTTCACCCTTGGTAGTCCATTGCTGCCGTGAAAATCAGACTTGACATAGTGGCATCATTTCTAGTATAAAGCATATTATAGAATATACCTACATTTTTTGTTACGCCAACATAATGTTTATTAGAAATAAATATATTAAGACGTATGCTACTACGATGCGCAAAAAAATGGGAAGTCGTTACTGCATAAATTTCCAATGAAGGATATATACCTACCCAGATTTTCAATGATTATAGGTTTTTTTGTGAGACAGGGAAAAAAAGTTAACAGAGTTGAGTTAAAACTATATGTCATAGTTACTATCATTTTTCTATTACTACTATTAAAATTCTAAATAATACTAAGGTAATTTTGTTTTCTATTCATTTATATGCTCCTACTATTCACGTAATTCGAATTAGTTCATACCTAATATAATTCTGACATAGAAACATTAATACATTACAACTTTGTCTAATCCAAAGAATCAGTAAGTAGCGCAATCGAGGTTTTTTCAAGGGATGAGGACTAAGGAGGTATCCGACAGTATAGCGTATATATTCAGTGAGTCTCTCAATTTTTTTTTTTAAAGGTTATAATAGACTTTATATTATAGAATTTTAAATGCTCATAATTTAATAATAAAAATAATTATTATAATATCTTATTTAAACCCACGCACCGTATCTTATTTCCCAACACAACACTTCAATATAGTGCTTGGCTTTCGATGAAAAACGCATATATTATATAATATATTTTTAGATAGAAATCGCGTATATTTTTAACGGTTGTTGAAACGTTAAAATTTTAAGCCTGGCATATTACAACAAAGTATTGTTACATACTTTAAATTATCAAATCTTGTAATTTTATTTTTTCTGAGTTGACCGTCTTATAAAGTCAACTCTAGTAACATCAATATTGCATGGTAACTTTTCATGATCGTACATTTTAAAATAAATAACACATTTTTTTTCCAATTGACATTGAATGCCAATTCCATAATTAATGTTCATGGAGGGTATTCGGGCACTGAAAACATTCCTCTTGGAGCTTTTGCTTTTCTCAAATGCTCTAACGGTACTGCAGGGTACTACATACACATGCGCGTCTATATTCGAGGCCGGTACAATAGTTTTCGAGACGCATTGTTACAGAGAATATTTACGGTGGCGGTACGATGGTAAAAGAATTCTCCGAGAAATGCATTTGGGTTACGAGAAATGACGGAAAACCATGTGATATACAATACGCGCAGCTTTAATTAATGTACGTTTAGGATGTTTTAGGTTTTTTTTATGTACGCATCGTGCTACTAAAAGTTCCGAAAATTCCATAACGCCAATTTTTAGTTACCTACCTAGTTTGTTCGCATATATATTACTAAATGGAAAACATTGCTGGCATCGGCAAAATTAATTTAAAATAAAAAATATATAGTCTAAGTTGTCAATATTTTAATTAATCGAGGAAAAAAAATTACTATTATTACGACCAGATATACATAACTCTACGTTAAATAAAAAATAAAAATTATTTGAAAATTCATTACCGTTTCATAGATTATAGCTTTTGATTAAAAAAAAACCCAAATCGCATTAAATATAGTAAACTTTTTAATCCTAATATACATTTTATTAATTTAATCATATGTCGAACCTCAGTGATAACCGTAATGTATTTTTTTTTTTTTTTTGTCGACAATTTATGTTCCAATTTAGAAGCTTTTATTTTTATTGCTGTTGAACAGAACTTTTTTTTTTTTTAATTAAAACGATTTTAATATCATTAAGTGAGTTATTTATCGTCTAAAAGAAATAATCGCATAAACGCGTGTGACCAAACGATTAGTCATTTATACCATGATTTACAACATTTTACCACTTCTCGCTGGCATTATTAAACGAGTATAATATTAATAATATTACTATATTATTATCATAGTATGAACAAGAATAATAAAATTTGCAATAGGCAATGAATCCAGAAACTGTGTGTATATGACCGTTTAAATGCAGACGCGTACGAATAAGACATAATATTATTATATAATAGGACGTATACTATTATATTATGTCGTTCCAAAATGGATTTACGGGGCGTTTTATTTATTTTTTTTTTGCACTCGCCCTTCGGTGGAGAAAAAATCCACCCTCATTATTACGCAACCACAATATCGTAAGTGTTTTTGTATGAAATTTGTGCGACGTGTAATGTCGCTTAGGCCCCTGTATAGGGATCCCGTCGTCGTCGTCGCCGTCATCGCCGCGGGAAAAGGTGTTGTTAGAAAAAAGTTGCAAAATAGTGGCAAAAAGCTCGTTCTGCTTTCACGCGTGTTTTATAAAATATGTACCTACGTATATAATATGAGATATGGTTGTATACATATACATTGCATTATATGTTGATGGGTTAGGAGAGGACCTTTTATGGTACAGTAACAACCATATAGTATAATACACGTCTGGCCCGAGTTACCTCTCCTATTTTTGTACGTGCGTGTCCCGGAGACTTTGGTCGACGACGGTAAAAGGCATTTTCGATGCACAGACACATACACACACACACACACACACACACACACACACACACACACACACACACACACACACACACACACACACACACACACACAACACACATATTACATACTACACATATATACATAAGTTGACGAGTACACAAGAAAAAAAAAAATAATAATACGGTCTTCGAATGATATTCGTACTCGGTGGACCACACCCTGTTAGAAGGTCGGTTTTCTTTTTTTTTTCGTTTTGGTTCAGAATAAACTACTTTTTTTCCGTGATTCGAAAACAACGTGCGAAATACACACTATAAGAATACTGCAATAAAACTGAACCCTGGAACTAAAACATATGACTGAAAACAAACCCCGTTACCACAGAACTGTTCGTTTATTGGTGCCAATGCGATAAATCTGTGTGGTACCGAACAACACTATACGGTGGGATTTTGTAACTAAAGTATTTTTGCATTATAATATATTTTCCTTTCAGTTTGTGGAAGGAAGTGAGATTTTTTTCACATTATTTCAATATAACAGTGGTCGCTGCTCATTGTGTGCACTTTGGGCTTCGACACTGACAAAATTGGTAACATTAACCAACACACTAAACAAACAATACTAACAAAATAACAATTCGGGACGTAGGTACTCGTATGTCAAATAATAGGATTATATCAATGCAATATTATACGTTATGTACCTGTATTGTATATGGCATAGGAAAATAATATTATAATTAAAATACATATTTTTAAGATAATTAATTAAATTGGTTTTAGTAAATACAAAAAAACCAAATTTTAATTTTTTTAGATTCTATCTTTGAAACAAACTAAAATATATTACAATACTGTTCTACCACTTGAAAAAAAACTCTTTCGGTATAATGGCTATATTTGACTGTTGGCAATGCATTGATGTAACAGTTTTACATTATGTAATATTCTAACATATTTGAATATTACATTATGTAATATTCTAACATATTTGAATGACTTGGAGGTTTTTCACTTTCATTTTATGGACCTCGAACTGATAACATTATACTGAAATTATTAGGTAATCACAATAAATGGGATGATTTACGCCTTTCGAAATAAATATATCTGGTCCTATAGTTTTCATTTCCGATAACCGCACAAACATCACGACGTAGCGAGATCGGGGTTTGATAAATTGAGTCCAAGATAAGTTTGGTACATTTTGAAAGCGGTAAATTGAGTGCCGGGAAAAAAATGGTAGTAAGTATATATTATTTATATAAAGATATAATATTTAGATTTATATGGATTAAAAATATTACAAATACAAATGAATTCATTATTACTTTACCTTACATAATATTAGTATACACTCCATTTATTTGCAAATTAATTTTAAAAATGATTATCGTTAAAAATTATCATAATATTCATAATATTATTATATATTATATATTATGTACTTGGTAAAAACTTAATTGATATTGATTTAATAAACTGAAATCGGGTTATAACATTACTGGTGTATTTGGTCATTAATTGCTCCCTTAGGTTTTGTTCCTTATCGAGCGTGCTTTTCTTTTTTTGATTTTTACTTCTTAATTTTATTTGTGTCTTTGACTGAAATTCAAGTAATTCATCAATAAAGTTAAAAATATTCAGATGTGGACTATAGAAGCGTCGGTTTAATCGCGAATAATACGATTCACAACTATTGGTTGTGCGCACGGTTGTAACAGCAAATGCCGACTAAATATTCGGGGAAAATGCAGCATCAGCTGATATGTAAGTGCTTAGTATATAATTCCAAAATAATTGTATTCGCTTGTCATTTGATTGTATTGTCATTATAAACATTCACTAACTTCTTCGGGCCTTAGAAATGGCAAACCAAAAAAGTATGTTTGTGTTTTATCATAAGATCCATCATAAAAATCGGTGAGACAGTAAGATACCGTCTTATACGTATACATATATATATAGTATATACGTACGAACAAGCTCTTACTTATCGGTATCTTAATTGCGTTTAATCAAAGGTACGATGTTACAAAGTTATCGACTTTTATTGATTGTGAATACTTTGATGTTGTTAAAAGTGTATCGTTGAGGAAAAATATAATTATATAATATTTCAAAATCATATACATGCTGTCAATGAATGTCCACAAAACACAAATAAAAATTGTATAGTGCATATTTTTGCATATTCTGACGTTAGTGTATGTTTGCATGCATATTTTAAAATTTAAAATGCATATAAATTGTTTTTCCCCGGGACTCAGATTACCAACTAGGTACCTTATTTTTTTCGGGACTCAACTTACCTACTACTTGTTTTTCCCCGGGACTCAATTTACCGAGTTAGGGTCATTTGGGACTCAATTTACCAATTTCGGCGGTATACGGGTCAATTCATCGTGAACAATGCATCGTGGTAAAATACCTACGAGATCATATGTCTCTCAAACTGATAACGTAATACGGGGATTGATTACAATAGACGAGATAGTTTACACAATAAGCTAGTTACCTACATCCATCTCGTACAAGAACATGTTCATTACTAACAATAAACGTTTGATATCATTAACCGTAATGATTATAATAAGCGAC
Organism: Chaitophorus viminalis; assembly: GCA_025469195.1. Taxonomy (NCBI): domain Eukaryota; kingdom Metazoa; phylum Arthropoda; class Insecta; order Hemiptera; family Aphididae; genus Chaitophorus; species Chaitophorus viminalis. Next base: position 30,339 of record JAIPRK010000163.1, on the reverse strand, counting down.
GACCGCTGCTCAATTTTATGCTTAGATAGTCATTTGATTTAATTTATATTTTGATTTTAAATCTACACGAGTTAACCAACAGCTGGTGCGTACGTACCTACCTATACTATTTATACTACATACGAAACATAATAGAAATAAGCATGATATAAATATGGATAACTACAAAAAAAAAAAAGGATAAAATTCAAACTTATACTGTATGGTAAATGGTGTAAATGTTATAATCCAATTTATATTAATGAGTCCTTTTTAAGCGGATGAAACCAAAAGTTGTAATATAATACCCAACGAAGAACAGAAAATTATAAAAGTAAAAAGAGAAACTAATTTTTATTTTTAAAGGTGCTTTAACAACTATATGGTAATTACCATATAGCCCTCGTGTGTTTGGTGTTGCAATGCAACAATGTTGCAAATCGGGTTTTTGGAGCAGTTGGTTTATGCTGGAAGTATGGTTGTGGTTTCTAATCTCAGGATGTGATACAGCCCAGAAAGTGAAATCACCGGTGACCATGCGTTAAGGCACAACCACCTAATTCACTGTTGGATGACACCCCATACATTCATTTAATTGTGTCCTATACATGGACATTTTTAACATTGATTTGACTGTGTGATTTACAATAGAAAAATGACTGTACGTTATGAACGAAATTTCAAATCCCAGTTCACATATCACATAAAAACCCTTTGCGAAATATTCCCACAAAACAATGAGACACACAATTTCTACGTGTCAACTATGTATCAAACAACGTATCAATTTACCTTGCGCGTATAGTTTGCATTTATTGGTTTTGTTATGTTTTATTTGTTTCAAATATTAAGTATGCAATATGTTCAAGTATATGGCCGGGAAACAGACAATGCGTCGTACGTAGTATTACAGTTCTTAAAAGTTATATTAGTTATACGATTTGAGACGGTATACTCAAATTGGCTTACATTAAGTAAACATGAACACCATAATATATTATTATAAAGAGTACAGAAACAGTAATTATTTTCATCCTGTATATTTATTTGGTTACAACCCTATAGCTCACCATTTCTATCGTATGTGTGTGTGTGTGTGTGTGTGTGTGTGTGTGTGTGTGTGTGTGTGTGTGTGTGTGTGTGTGTGTGTGTGTGTGTGTGTGTGTGTGTGTGTGTGTGTGTGTGTGTGTGTGTGTGTGTGTGTGT